>JBAMJV010006777.1:0-57500 GCA_037951105.1 Echinarachnius parma | reverse complement strand
TACGGTTATGTGTGACTGGAACATATACAAGTCCCCTCGCAGCTACTTTAAATGTAAACCCTTTAAATAGTCTTTGACTTGTAATATTGCAGGTGTCTGGAACCGTTATGGAGGACTAGAACATGCAATGAAAACACAGACAGATCGAGACGCTAAAGTCAATGGAGACATACCCTCCAATAGCCCCTCCAATATCAATAGCGGTTGTCAGACCTTTTATGAAGGACCTCAAACATACAAATCGATCGATGGGGTTGACTGTCGGATGTAAACCCATGAGCAATGGTGATAAAGGGCAATGTGGGAAGTTGTTATTGTCCGGTCACACCGGTTCAGCATCTCACTGAAATAAAGTCTAAGCGATAAAATGCTTTCTTTCGATTGTTTGTTTGTTTAGTTTTTGTATTTAGATTGCTTTACAATTTATTAATTTGATTGGGTTCATTTATTACCACCTTTTCAACAACATACATAATATCAACAATATCGAAAGTATATCGTCTTGTACACAAAATAAAACGATTTTACATACAAGTCATGTATAACTCAAGAGTTCCCTGTTCACATTGGTTCAGCATCTCTCTGAAACAGCAATAATTATAATAATTTCCTTTTTTTGTTTGTTTATTTATTTGTTTGTTTGTTTGATTGTTTGTTTGTTTGTTTGTTGTTTATTTGCTTTTATTTCTGCTGTCTCAGATAATAAACGTATATACTTTACTATTGCGAACATTTCGTTCATGCATTCAAAACAAAATACAAATATGTAACAATACAAACGATAATATACTTTGTCGATGATACATGATCAAGAACGATTACTCGTAGATTGCGTTAAAGGGATGCCTGTATAACGTGTCTAACTCCACAAAAATTACTTGGAGCTTTCCTCGTTTCTCTTCTACCGTGTTGCTTAGCTTATGGTAAGAGAATAATAAAATACGGTTAGATTTTTTCAAATGCCCCTTTAGTATGACGATATCTAAAATTCAATAATTCGTTGTAAAAGCTGACGTATATTTTCGTTTTTTTAACCAGGAAAGCAGAGTTCTTTTTCAATGAAACTTTCACACATCATTCGGACATATCTTACAATGATTTTGGTACAGGATTGAAGTCTCAAATGTCATTCTGGGCAATATCTGACACTTTACAGGTGCACCTTTAAACGACCACCTAAAAAGGAGTATTTTGTTGAAATACAATTCTTAATTTACATTTACGAATAGTAGACCTACGTCTTTTTTTAAATTATCAAATTACTAATAATTATGTGACATAAACTCGATTAGAATACATCGATCAGTTTCACGTTTCTTCTCTGGTGGTAATTTGAATTAAATATGCTGAATTCTCTTGAAGTAAGTTCCAAAGACATGCCAGAATAAATTCCACTCTCGATTCGTAAAGCAGATCCCATCAGAGTGGCAATGTTTTTCTATCGCTGATTTAGATTCACGAGAATTCGTGATTAGTGTTTATTTGGCCTCATTACTGTTGATAAGAGCTATTTCAGCGAGCGGCGCTTTTCTCTAAGCGCGCTAACGACAACCCTTTCTGTCTTAAAATGATCGATTTGTAGTCGAAAATGTAGGTTCTAGTTTATATTTCAAGAATAACATGCACAAGTACATAAAATAAACATTTTGGTCCAGCTTATAAATAGAAGATTTAGAAGTCCGTGTACAAATAAATATTCTAGTCCCAAACTATAAACCTATATCGTTTGGTGCGTGATTAACTATCACGGATTTACTTTTGACATTTTGTTGGTAGCTCGTTCTCGACCAATCCCGTTTATCATTCGTTCAAAATATTATAATTTGTTAAAACAATCGTGTGGTATTTCACAGTCATAAGGAATACAATTCTGAAACTGTATATTATTCAATAGAAAAAAAGAAGAAACAAATTCACCGTTGAAAATGTGTTGTGCATTTGTTGGTGCTTTTGGAGAGGAGGGGGGGGGGGGGGGGGGGAGGGGTTACTGTAAATTGACTTGACCATTCACTACCTTGTCCTTCCTATTTCTTCGTTTAGCTCTTCGTAGTTATATTCTTTAGTAGAATAAGATATATGACCGCCCATTTGACCCGCCCATCATTTATGCCGGTCTTGAAATTCACGCAATGGCATCACTTATATCCATTTCGCCGGATAGAGCAGTGGCGTAGCTACAGTGGGAACAAGGGGGGTGTTGTCCCCTTTTTATCTTTGTTCCAGGTTGCACCCTGTTTCCCCCTCCGTAAACATGGTAGATATACATACATTAAAGGGATCTAGTAACTTTGTTGACAAGTGCAAAAGGTGATGCGTGGTTAATGAAATGTGTATTGGTGTAATATGATATGTCCAGAATGTAATGTGTACAAATTTAAAGTAAATTGATGCTATTTGGCCGAGAAATGAGCGAAAATGCAAATGCAAAGTAATATTCACTTACTCATTGCAATATACTTTGTACACGGCTGAAAATGTCCCGTAGATAATGTCATATCCAAACACTTCAATCGTAAATATCTTTTGAACGAAATGGAAATTAAAAAAACCGAAAACCTGTCCCATGCTCTCCTTGTTAATACGAATAAAACAAGGTATGAGGGGACCTCTAGAATTCCAATTGGATTTTGAGGATTTGGACAATGTTACTAAGTCCCTTTAATAGAGAAATTCATAACAACATAGTTTTGACTAACGCCCACCCCTTTTGAAAACATCATCACCCTCTCTACCCCCTCCCGACCTGTTTGATCCTGGCTACGCCTCTGTGGGGGAGAGTAGGTGGTTATAAGTGTGGAAGGTTGAGTGCAATTGTCAATTATTTATTCTTTCACTTCTCCTCAACCTTCATCTCAAGTACGCGGTAAGATGGTCGTCACCCCATACGGGCCGTGGTCGCCAGAAAGGCCTCGGTTAGTTTCAAGGGTGCTCAAGCGTTTTTACTTTCCTCCATTGGCGTAGCTAAGTGGGGTAAGGGCCCCCATTCCTCCCTCCCTTCCAGGACTCCCTGTAGTCATGCACCCTCTTACTTCAGCCCCGAAACAAACTACAACAAACACAACAGGAACATATTAAGTCCATACTTATTTTTAGATCATGTTACCCCCTCCATGCATGTGAAACATTGCTCTCCTTCATAACCCCCCCCCCTTCCCACCCCGACGTCTGAATGCACCCTTCGTTACGCCATCGCTTCCCCTTCCCCTAAGCACTGCCAGATTGAAACACATACTTATCTTATGCGTCATGTGTGAAGAAAAGTTTGTATTATTATTCATAGGCAAAACCAAAATATGCATATCAATCCTTTGAAATCAACGAACACCATGTACATCTTGCATTTATGTAATTTTTCACCGATTATCGTTTGTGAAATATAAATAACTATGATTTCAATTATGATAATATCACAAATTATATCAATTTTTGGGAAAATTATATTACCCTCTTTCCCATAAGAGTGTTAAACCTGGCATCAAGATTGCGCACTAGTCGAGAAATTAATGTTGCCCTTCGCGAAACAGTTAGCTTTTTATATCAACCGTTGGTGCAATCAAGAACTCAGTCAAATCGAATTTAATGTACCAATTTCACCCCAAATAACAAATCAGTATGCGCGTCTTATTCACACGAGAGGAGGAGGTACCGTATATCCCCTTGAACCCTCGTAGCAACCCAGCGATATATCTGCTGGAATTAAATATCTTCCCACATCAATGGTAACGAGGGCCATACTGTGGCATTGGCGTGTTTATTTAAGGGATTTTGTTATATTGATATTGCCTGATACATAATATCTGAATAATATTTGGATTGGCTCACTTTCATGGCTATTCGTCTCGTGATTCTGCTAGTTTACCGGATACAAATTATAATACGGCAAAACACATTTGTATCATTATAACCCTACACAACATAATTATTAATTTTGAGTTAGGTTATAAATGACAATCAGTTTTTGTATCCATTTCTTTGTCAACTGCATTGAGATCATTTCGTAATCTTGATATTTTTCATGAGGTGATTTGATTTGATTTGTTTTTTATTTTATTTATTGTAACAAAAGGAAACGGTGAAACATTGCAATATACGTATTTCTGCGTGAAATTAAAGACGACTTCTCGTGAATAGCTTTAACCCTTCATGTATATATACAGTGAATATACACTTAAAATGACGCCAAGGCAGTATGTTTAACATTTTGCACTAATCTATTGTTTGAATTTAGAAACAAATGAACTTATCTGACTCGATGCGTATTGTGACTGGAGTCGAGCGTGGCAGTTAGAGGGTTAAACCCTTATTCATGAATGCATTTGAATGTGTATTTTATGTTAAGACACTTTCATTCCATTTGTAATTTCAGTCATTTCGATGGCTTTTCAGGACATTGTCACTGTACTTTCCCGAAATTGTATTATAGAGAAATCAAAAGCTAATATTAATACTAATATAAAGCTAACCATGACCTTTATACGCGTTCAAACAGGTACATTGACTAATCCAGGCCCCGAAGCAGTCGATATTTTAAGACATGATTTAATTAGCCATAAGCTATCCACAAAGGTGGCAGCGAACATCCGACCTATAATTGTCTACCAAACGATAGTAACTTTATGATAGGGACAATGATGGAAGAGAATACGGATTATTATTTCAGATAATATTCATTAAGCAACTTCGGTTATTTGGATTAGTCTTTCACTTAAATCTCTCAGAGATGAACGCTATGCAAGCGCGGGATGGTACCGTGATCAAAGTAGACCTAGCAATATTAACTGGTTCCATTAGTATAATCTCTATAGTACACAAAACTATCATGGTGCATTTTCTATGCTTAGTGAACTATTCAATAATTGCAACAATGCAATAAGTGGGGTATAGGGTACACCTGATTCATACTGTTTGCAAGCTAATGTCCTAAAGCAGCACTCCGTAGTAACTGGTATGTCAGGTTGCTTCAGTCGCCAGTTACAGCATACGGTATATCATTATTATATTAATTTGTAACTCTTTATTCAATATTCATTTAATATATTTGTGTACATATAGGCTGATTCAGCATATTAAAATTGTATGTATTTACCTAAACTGTTGATATGATGGTTTACTATCAATTTCAGACATGATATAATTATTACTTTATGTTTATTGGGTATCCATGTATTTAAAAGCCCAATGAGTTAGATCGAGTTGGACAAATAAATGAATTTCTTTGAATTATCGGTACGGAAATTTTACACAAGATTGCTCGAAATGTCGTGTTATTAAGCGCTATACAAATGTAATATATAATATATTATTATTATTATTATTATTATTATATTTTGCAACCAGATGAATGTAATTATGGATTTACATTTATATTAATTTAGAGTGGTATTATGTATGTTCTTATATGCATGTGATACAACATCTTGGAAACGAAGTCAACGTGAATTGATGGATACGAAACTTCGCATTCATGTACTAGTATACAGACGACCTTGAAAAATAGCATAGCGACATTTATCAACAATGCAGTAGGAACGATCATAACAAGGTCATATATTGAAAATAATGCCTGGAGACATATTACACAGTCGATATTATGTTGCTTTGATTTATAACTCAATTTTACAATTCTTATTTTGCTTTTTTTTTAGGAGTCAGAGTATATCGGTATACCAAGAAATCTATAGATAAGGATGGGAAAAAAAAAAAACAAATGAAAGACTGATATATACAATATGAATTGAATTGAATTGAATTGAAATGGTTGTATTGAACAAAATCTGATTAAAACAGCTTGGAAGCTGATACATATCAAATTTACAAAATGATGTATACAAAAATGTTGACAACATTGAACATTAAAATAATTATACAATACAGACATTAAAGAAGAAAAAAAAAATCTAGTGAAGGACGAGTAGATATTATTGATGCATAAAATATAGGCATTAGAGGCATCATATCATAAAACTAAAACAGATTAAAAATTCAACCCGTGCATGTATTAAATTGTTGAGAAACGTACTGTGACTACAATTATTTGGTAAAGATTATCTACTATAAAAATAAATGACATAGTATTCCACACATACATTTTTCGAGAGTTTATTATATGCATTATACACAACAAAATATAACCATTGTACTTTTGTTAAAAAATATAATAAAACAGCAAGGAGTGAGCAAACCGCTAGAGTTCCGAGTATGTTTTGAAGTTTTAGATAATCATTTTGTTACTATATCCCTTTAAGGGTGTATCGAAGATTTCATGTCGCCTCAAGGTTCAATGTGGCTACATTTAAAATGGACTTGTATTGCCCGAGACATCTCATATCTATATTCATATTGTTTACAGAATCAGAATTAAACTCCTCATTTTCGCGAACAATTGCACAGAACTATTACAAATTATAGAGTATATTACAGAAAGATTCTGCAATAAGTTTCGTCCGTCTTCGCCTGTGACCTCCCGGGGCAATGCGCCCTTTCTTGACCGCGGTCACAAGTGTCCAGTATTTTACACCCGATGGCGTAGCAAGTGTCAACACCCCCTCCCCTCTCGATATAGGGGGCTGGGGGCAAGGAGAGGGTATTGGTCCCCGTGTCGGGGGCAACCTGTTGAATTCTTTACATCGTTTTACGGTGCGGTGACAGGGGTAGAAATAGAGGGCGTGTCCCCTCCATATACCCACTGAGCTACGCCACATCTTCAAAGAGTCCACTTCATCATACCTTTCCCCAAGAGGCTTTTGTCGAATTCATATTATCTTCACGAAATAATATAAGTGTCAGTACGGTCTATTAACATTATATGAAAATAGGTGTGTTTCAAAGGGGTAGTTCAGTTCTGCACGAAATAATTTTTTTGTGAAATAATGAAAAACTTAGTGTGAAATTGGAAAGAGCATACAATTTTAATGACAGAATAAACTTTATTTGATCAAAATCGGTTCAGAAACGGCTGAAATATCAATAAATATATCCGATCAGAATAAATCTGGGGCCCAGATTTATTCCATGATTTTTTTAAAAATTAAACAAATGCTTACACTTTATCAAAAATGTTCCAAAGAGGTTTTTAAATAGTTGTTGATGATCTGTCTTTTTAATCATTATTTCAACAATACATCACATGCATAATTTTGTATGAAAAATGGTTGAAACCAATACTTTTAGAGAGCGCCCTCTTGTGTTTTAATGGCTCTCTGAATGATAACAGGCTTTTTACCATTGCAGTATACCACTACGTGGAATGGCCGTCACGGTTTGCGCTATTATCCGCCATTATGCACCCAAAAGCAGATACGGTGTTCATGGCGTATGCCCGAACAGTACACAGAATATTTACTCTTTCCTTTTTCTTCTTTTCTCCTGTAATTTAGAACGGATTTACAACTTACAGAGTTACAGATCATGAACTATTATGTATCTTGAATTTGTAAAGACAATTTAACAAAAATAACAACTTCGTATAGCGATGGGAGAGGGGTGAATCCCGGGAGAGATGTGTGGACACTTGTTTAGTGGACACTTGTTTAGTTCGTATAGCGATGGGAGATGGGTGAATCCCGGTAGAGATGTGTGGACACTTGTTTAGTTCGTATAGCGATGGGAGAGGGGTGAATCCCGGGAGAGATGTGTGGACACTTGTTTAGTTCGTATAGCGATGGGAGAGGGGTGAATCCCGGGAGAGATGTGTGGACACTTCGCATGGGCGTAAATTTGTTCGGAAAGCACAATGCATTGGGGGGGGGGGGGAGGGGGGGGGGAGGGGGGGGGGGGAGGGGGGGGGGGCGAGCAATTGTTCACAAACAATGCTCGCCCCTCCAATGCATTGTGTTTTCAGAACAGATTTACGCCAGTGGACACTTGTTTAGTTTGTATAGCGATGGGAGAGGGGTGAATCCCGGGAGAGATGTGTGGACACTTGTTTAGTTCGTATAGCGATGGGAGAGGGGTGAATCCCGGGAGAGATGTGTGGACACTTACCCTGTCTACCTCTCTCATTTTCTCTCCTTGGAAGATTTGGTTTAGTATAGAGTAATTCTATTGAGTTAATAATAATAATAATAATTCACCTCATATTTTGTCCTGCTATTTTCAGTATTGAGAAGAAAGAGAGAAGAAGAAAAAACATTATTTTTAGGAAGTAAAGAGCTACCAGGCCAACATTCATATGCAGAAAATTTCTGGAATTTTATTGTACAAATATTCATTTTATTTTACAAACACCAACAAAACACAGGAGTCATACTAATATAAAAACACATCATTCAAATTAAACAAATTGCATCTACATGCACACTACACACTCATCACATAGTTATATTAAAAGGTTAAAAAGAAGAAGAGAATAAACATTCTGATCCAGCACTGAAAGATATTAATGGTAAAAAAAATAAGTGTGCTACATCATAATCTTAATATTGCAAACACTTGGCCTCAAGGAGTTGTAACAATGATTACTCAAAACAGATGCTCAAAACAGTACAGTTCCCATTAATAAATGCCAATAGCAATATGTGTGACAAGTAATTTAGATTTAGATTTAGATTTAGGCCAACATCATACAAAATAATCTGAACTCTAACCGGTCTTCCATTGCACCTTTTGCACTATAAAGTTTGAATAAATAAGAAGGCGACATGTACGAAATGTGATAACAATAAATATTTTTAAAATATAGAAATCCATGTATGTTGCAATATATCTGCCATCAAAAAGATGTACAATTATAAATGAAACTACGGTGCTAAAACACTGAGTCTATATAAGAGCAATACGAAAACATAAATACAAACACGGTTAAAATTGGATCTTGATTACCAAACATATTGCAATATGTGTGACAAGTAAGCCTGGACCAACATCATAAACAAATAATCTGAACTTCAACCAGTCTTTCATCGCAGTGCAACTTTTCCACTACAAAGTTTGAATAAATGATAACATGTACACAATGTGATAAAAAAAAAATCGAAATTCATGTAGTTTTCTTTTTTAAATCATAAAACGTCTCAATGCATCTGCCCTCAAAAAGGTGTAAAATAATAAATGAAATAAGGTGCTAAAAGAACAACAAACAGTGGCGTAGCGTGGTCGGACTGATTGGCGGGAAGGGGGGGGGGGGGGGGGGGAGGGCATGCACACTTATTGGGGGGCACACCTTATATATTTCTTTTTTTCCTCAAAAAATGTCCCCTTATGTTTTGTATTGTTTTTTTCCAAATTTTTTTTTTTTTGGGGGGGGGGGGGGGCGTAGCTACGTAATATTGATACAAACAAGTTAAAATTGGTACTTGAGTACCAACAATAGTGCAATATTTGTGACAGGTGAGGGTATTATCTGCCCTCAACTGAAAATAATGTAGCAATCATAATTAAAATAAAAGATACTAAAATAACACCGAGTTCATCGTAATAGTAAAGAAAATTCATTTGTACTTTTTATAAGATTGAAGGTTGAATTGTGTGTATTGGAAAGAACACAAAGTTAT
Source organism: Echinarachnius parma (assembly GCA_037951105.1). Lineage (NCBI taxonomy): Eukaryota > Metazoa > Echinodermata > Echinoidea > Clypeasteroida > Echinarachniidae > Echinarachnius > Echinarachnius parma. The sequence goes on along the minus strand of JBAMJV010006777.1, from coordinate 48,009 downwards.
TCATAATTATTTTTTTTCTACTTCTTTGTTATGTTAAATAATGGCAAATTTATCAGTAACTGTGAGATTCAAACGTGCCCACATGAAAACCATACTTGTACTTAAAAAGTGGTGTTTACAATTTACATGTGGAATGTTAATCCTTTCTCGCGATTTCCACGATCATCTTGAGATCGTGCAATTAATCACAGCGCAGGAAGGCATTCTCGACGATGTAAATTCATCACGATGAAGCGACAATATCAGGAAAGCATGAATTTAATCAAAATCTGGCAACATACACAGTACGGCATACACCTATCGGAGATCGTTTAGTTTTTTGGGGGGTGCATAAGCAATGTCGCCGGATGACTTCCGGTAGCTTCAAGTCGCGCGCCGATGCAATGGCCATTCAGCGTGCATTGTTCGACGCGTCCATTCCACTTCAATGCTTTTTACTTATAGTCATTTGTAATTTTCTATACCTTTGGAGCATGGTGGAGTTATAACTATTAGTTTGTAATGTTATTGGGCATGTTTCGGTTACTAAAGCTCAGCCTTACCAAAACTGTACTACTGCTTTAAGGGGGAAAACAAACAAATAAAAGATTTAATTGAGGAACCCCCTATTGATCAATTCCCTACCTTGGGGAGTTTCACTGAACACTAAATCGACTTTAGCAACTTTTTAATCACTAAAAAGTCGATGCTAAAATCGATTTAAGTGTTTAGTGAAATACTGGTAGCCACCTGTATAAATTCTTCGAGAATTGCAGAGTCTAGCATAATATGAGATCAATATGATATAAGTGACTAAAATAGACTGTGGGCCGAACATAATCAAATGAAAACAACGTATTGGTGGCCTCTACTCTTCCCACCCCCTTTACCCCCCACGTCCAGCAGACCGGAACGTTTAGCTGTTCAGTTAATACATTAATGTACCTAGTCCATTTACAGAACCTTGCAAACAATCATATTTGGCACGATCATAAAGTGCGTTGACATTTCCCCCGTATGAAATTGCGCACAAAAATGCTCGTTTTCGCGTTTAAAGCATTTTGACTAATCACATTGGTAATCTTATTCATATAATGTGCTTCATCTCCGTTTGACATGCCCTACATTTTCGGTGTTGTTCGATGATAATCTCTGATAATAATATTATAATGCGTTCAATCTTCTTTCTTATTGTTTCTTCTTTTTCTTTTTTTTAAAACTCCAGGTTTCTTCCTGCTCGAGACTTTTTGCTACATCTCCTGGCCACGGCTGTAAGTGGAGCGATAAGTTTGTTCTTCGCGCGTGCGGTTTGAACGAGCAAACACGGCCCCCAGCACGATCAGCAACACAGATCTGAGAACAAACAAGTGGATTGTCTGTCAGCGGAAAGGCGAAATCTCTGGGATTTTTTTTGACGAAATTTAAGACAGATCCAGCGCAGGAACATGACTGTCATCGTCTGCAAGCACGCTCTGTCGTCACGGATTGTTGTATTGGTTTGATGATACCTAAACCACGGCTACGAAGAAATCCAATCGTCGTTCTGTGATACCCAAATATTGCGCTGATACAGCAGATTGACTGACTGGTGTTAAGACTTCAGACATTAATCATGTACATGATTGTGAAAGAGATTACTACCAAGATTTGCGCGCCAATTTACCCATGCTTAATCGTTACTCCGAAGACCTCCACATGGAATTACGTTTCTTTTTCATTTTCACGCTGATTGACTATAATCGTTTCACATCCAGGCAAGATGGCAACCTTGTGTACCGTGAATTAAACGCTTGGTAAGAGAGCCACGGAGAGCAAAAACAGATTTGAATCAAGGATAGTAACTGGTATAACGAGGCCACCATGAATGCCGCAATATTCAGACGGTCCAGCAAGCTTCGGCAGACCACTCGCAAGAGTGTAGGTCAACGGAGGGTACGTATATATGGCATGTTTTAATCTCAGATTTTGACCTTAGAATAATAAAATATATTTTTGTCCGACAAAATTCTTCAATATTATTATTGTGGCCCATATTCTTATTTCAATCGTCAATCGCTTTTGACATGGTGGATGGCAATAATGCAAAAGATTGTTTTGTTATATATTCAGGACATCAATTAATATTGAATTATATGAAACAGTTTTTAAGGGAGTCCGCATTTAGAATTCAATAAGATATCATTTTAATGATACTAATCATAATAATAATAATAATAATAATAATAATAATAATAATAATAATAATAATAATAATAATAATAATAATAATAATAATAATATAATCATAATTAAAACAAATAATAATAATAATATTATTGATAATAATGATTATTATAATAACAAAACCAATGATAATAACCCTAATTATGCTAATAACATGATAATAATAATGCCAATCATAACAATAATACAGAATATCAATAATGATAATCATTATTATTATAATAATGCTACTACTAATATACTACTACTACTACTACTACTACTACTACTACTACTACTACTACTACTACTACTACTACTACTACTACTACTACCAGTGGCGTAATGAGCAAAAACTTTTTTTTTTTTGGGGGGGGGGGGGGCAGAACCAAATCCGTATCACCACCGGATATTGCGAGGGAGCGAAGCGACCAAGCCCGAAGCAGGGGCGGATCTAGCTTTTTTTTGCTAAGGGGGGGGGGGGGGGGTTGACCCAATGACGATGCGGAGCATCGTCCACGAGGCGCGAAGCGGCGATTTTTTTTGCTATTTTGAACCCCCGTAAGTGATGTCTTTTTGCTAAGGGGGGTTTGAACCAATGACGATGCGGAGCATCGTCCATGAGCCGCGAAGCGGCGATTTTTTTTGCTATTTTGACCCCCCTAAGTGATGTTTTCCACATCACAAATTTAACTTGGCAGCCCAAGGGGAGGGGTTTAAACCCCCTAAACCCCCTAAACCCCCTAAACCCCCCCCCCCCCCCCCCCGTAGATCCGCCACTGCGAAGGAGCGAAGCGACTGAGCGGGGTGTGAGGGGGTGTCCCCCCTCTCACGGTAGGGAGCTTTTGCATTTTTGGACTTGAAACTGTGCAATCTGGTCCATACATGTACCTGGAAAGGAAATTCTGACTTGACGACATTTAGTATAATGTGCGTTGTCCGGGGGGGGGGGGGGGGGGGGGTACTCAGATTATAGTCGGACGGGGTTGTGCGGCTGAGACATCCCAACCCTTACCACATCCAAGGGTCCTTTTGCTGTAAATAGGTACTCATGTGTATGGATTTTTTTTTTAAAATGGACTCATGTCTAAGGATTTTTTGTGAAAAATGGACCCATGTCTGAGGATTTCGAACTTTAAATATAACATTTTTTAGCTGTAATATAATACAATGGCCAATCATTTTGCATTTTTTGGATACATTTTTGTATTATTAGTGAACTGTACCATACTACAGGGGCGGCGCCAGGGTATTTTCCTAGGGAGGGCGAAAGTGTAAACAATTGAGGGTGCGAAGTGACCGAGTGGGGGGAGGGCAATTTTTACACTAGAATGGAGCTATCTGGTGCATATCGGAGGTGAAATTCTCAATTTTTCAAATGATTGAAAACAGTGAATGGTCTTCAATTATGATGCGGTAATTTGCATAAATATTAATAATGCGAGCGAGCTTTAAAATTTTAGCAATTTCACAACGAGAAAATTGCCATTTGTTTCAATATTATTGTATGGGTATATTCGTTTTTATGGCGTTATGAAGGGTAATATATACACACTCGAGGTTGTGAAATATCATTTATGCGAGCGAGCGGAGCGAGCTTGAAATTTTTAGCAATTTCACATCGGAACATTTTTTGTTCCAATATTATTGTATCTATTAGGTATCTTCGTGTTTACAATATGGCGTTATGAAGGGTAACATATAAACACCCGAGGTTGTGAAATATCATGTATGCGAGCGAGCGGAGCGAGCTTGAAAATTTTAGCAATTTCACAGCGGAAAATTGTCATTTGTTTCAATATTTTAGCAATTTCACAGCGGAAAATTGTCATTTGTTTCAATATTGTATGGGTATATTCGTTTTTATTACTTATGATATGGCGTTATATAACACCTGAGGTTGTGAAATATCATGTATGCGAGCGAGCGGAGCGAGCTTGAAAATTTTATCAATTTCACATCGGAAAATTGTCGTTTGTTTCAATATTGTATAGGTATATTCGTTTTATTACTTATGATATGGCGTTATATAACACCCGAAGTTGTGAAATATCATGCATGTGAGCGAGCGGAGCGAGCTTGAAAATTTTAGCAATTTCACACCGGCAAATCCCAAAATCCCGGAACAATGAGGGAGAAAAGAGGGGAAAGGAATAAATGAAAAAAGGGACCCATGTCTAAGGATCTTTCTTGTAAAAGTCACCCTTCCCAGCGGCACATCCCCGTATACCCAAATATCCCAAGATCTGAGTTTTCTTGTCTAAAGAAATACTCTTTTCTTTCAATCACTTTTATCGAATTAGATAAAAGCCATGATTTGAATTTATTTGGGGGGTCAAGCGCCCCCCCCCCATGACCCCCACCAGTACGCCAGTGACTACTACTACTACTACTACTACTACTACTACTACTACTAGTACTACTACTACTACTACTACTACTACTACTACTACTACTACTACTACTACTACTACTACTACTACTACTACTACTCTACTCTACTCTACTACTACTACTACTACTACTACTACTACTACTACTACTACTACTACTACTACTACTACTACTACTACTACTACTACTACTACTACTACTACTACTACTACTACTTCTACTACTACTACTACTACTACTACTACTACTACTACTACTAATATTAATACATGTATATTCATAAATACAATATTTATAATATGGATTAACAATAACGGCTATGATAGTAATAACAATAATAATCAACTCCTCTCACTTTTCTTTTTTTTATAAGCATTGTTGTAAATATTATAAACAGTTGTAATATTTATCAGAATGATTCATTATTGTTTGTTATTTTAATTTGTTTTACCATGCTTACTTTCAATGACACATTTAATTTCCATTTAGGCATTATGGTGTGAAATTAGCGGACAGCTCGCATGCACTGGTGCGGTTTGTAAAATAATGTTGTGTTGGATTGGCTTGGCTTCAAAGGACGTATTTAGAAGAGGGCTAATATGTTACAACAAACACCAGTGCAAAGGGGTGTTAATGCGCTCTGATCTAATCTTGCTTTCTCATATATTTGTCCCCTTTACTGCACGTTCATATGTATATAATAGCATTACTAGTGCGCTGTCTATCTAGGGGCACAACTTTCAAACTCATTATTACAGGTGGTCAGTTCAAACCCTCACACTTATATTGTGCATCATCTCAACGCACTGGGGAACATACTAGCCAGAGTTGCTATACAATAACACGTCAGGCTTGTTATCACCCATTTACACTCCTGGGTACTCCTAAAAGCAACAATGTGGATAATTACCCGGGGTACATTCTGTTTGGAACGTACATGGGACCCCATGATTACAAGTCAATTTCAAAACGATAACCCATCCAGGGCCCTGTAACATAAATGTTCACGGTTACCATGGTAATATAGTTATCCATTAGTTTTAAATAATAATGCTTTTGTTTGATTATGTATGATAGTTCTATAGGAAAGGGACACTTTATAACCTGGTGAAAAGTGAAAATTGATGTAAGATATTATCACCTCCTGCCTATTGCTTCTTTTAACTACTATCGAAAACGCTTGTAAAATGAAGTTATTCAAATCTCTATAATTAGGAATATCAAAACCCATTTCATTCTTGTACCATACATTCATTCATAGGCCAAACAAAAGGTACACGAGAAATGTGAAAGTTTGAGGTCATTTTCTGATGAATTTGAGAGAGTTGATAGATCACTTTAATCGAATGATATATCAATTGCCCGTATGATTAATCGTACGATGAATTAATAAATCGCACGATCAATCAATTATTGTTTCTAATATTAAAGGGGACCACCAGGCAAAGGACAACACATTATTATATGTTTTGGTACCGTTTTGTGATATCAAATAGATACCCAACATTTTGCAAAGGGTTGTGTAATTCATAAACAAAGCAATTAATTTCCACCACTTACGGAACCACTGCTATTTCCTGGTTCCATACGGGCCAAGCATTTGCGAGTGCGCCAATGCTTTCACGCGTACGTCAATAGATTCCCGGATGATTCATTCGCTCTGCACAGTGCGCTCTGGCTCTGCACGCATATAGTCTACGCAATTCAGACCGCATGAACGCATGGTTGAGAATGGTGATGCGTTTTCCAATTATATATTTTTTCTGAAAACATATTTTTGTGAACTTGTTGAAGGAATGGAATACTAAAGATGGTACATTTCTATAATAAGAATATTATTTTTGGGTGGTGGTACCCTTTAATCGTGAAACTTTATGTTACGGGGTTCAAGACTCGGGCTGGTGACTATGGTAAATGCATGTTCTACCAAAATCACAGTATGGTATTGAACGGATTATTATGACTTGGTTTGTGGAAATATATTTTGTACGAGACTATAGTTGTTTGCTCATGGTTTGTGTTAACCTTCATGTCACGGAGTGCGTTGCAGTATTAAATTACATCAAAGGCTCTTCTCACCACACGTTACAATCTGGTTATATTATTCAACATGCATCGGTGCACTTGTGGTAATCTGTTATGGACTAGCCTATGTTTGGTCACTTTTCGTGTACAATTAACATGACACCGTGTAATACATCAATGGCCTTTATGAACTACATGCATTCTCCACCTATCACTGGCAGCCCGAGTTTTTTCGGGACCAGTCATGTTTTTTTTTTTTTTTTTTTTGTATTTCCGTTTAACAAAATCAAAACAATGATTTACAGGAAAATTACAATACAAACAGAATTGCACAAAATGAGCAAGTACATACAGATAAAATATTATAGTACACATTAGTTAATACCGAAGATTACGACTGGATAACCCATATTAAGATGTAGAGCTGAACGGGATAATGTATGAGATAGGTAGGGGGGGGGGGGGGGGGTGCAGAAACTGACCCGCGCCCAGTCCTCGTATCCTCGTTGAACCTCTATTTGCACATCTCATTCACACCCCTGCATCACTTCACCACAGGTGCCCCTTGGGGGAGGGAGTACTTTGCCCCCCTTTGCGGAAATTCATCCGCACCCCTAACAGACTCCTGTATGCCTGTAGATCGGGCCCGGGTGAAGTAATAATGAAATACATAAGATCGATTTTCTTTTCAGGCACATTCTGCCCCCTCATAAGAAACATTGGCCCTCATTGCCCTACGTTGCCCCCTCTTAGCCTCCTGTCCCCCCCCCCCCCGTTGGTATGGGTTCTTGTGCCGCCACCCCTCCTTACCCTGCCTAAAGGTTGAATATTTCATTCTCACTCTACTTATTGTCAGATAGTGTGGTAGTTCGAATTTCAAGTCCATCGCAATGAACGGTGCGTGAGTTTTTAATAATCGAAATAATTATCTGCTAACGGCTATAGATCTGCTCTCGCTTTATCATCTCCTAATTTATTCCAATTGTTTGTAATTAACGTTACATCCGTCTCTAAGCTAACATCATGCAACTGAACGCGCTAAAAAGTACAACATACAATAACATGTATACCGTATTGAAGGGTATTTAATCCACGGATGCAAAAATGCTTTGGTGTAGAGAAATATAGTTTAAAACTATGTTGTCTAATTTTTGTAATATTCTTCATGAAAACTAAATGCTACCAACCACAAGTGTTAGAATTCGTGTTTTTGCATACATTTTATGATTAATAGTTCTTAAAGGGATAGTTGAGTTCTGGTAAAGAGAGTGCAGTTTTGGTCAAACTGAATTTTAGTAACCAAAACATACACAATTACATTACAAACTGATAGTTAGAATCCCACCATGCTCAAAATGAATAACAAATTACTATTGACTAAGTAAAAAGCCTGTTATCATTAAGAAAAGAGCCGTTAAGACTCGAGATGGCGCTCTACAAACCCTCATCGGTTTCAATCACTTTAGATAAAATATTGTGAATGCGATGGTTTGTAAAAATAGTGTTTAGATAGAGAGATAATCAACAACTATTACAAAACTTCTTTTGAACATTTTTGAAAAGAGGAAGCATTTAAAAAATAATTTTAACGGTTGGTTCAAAATTATTGAATAAATGTGGGGCCCCACATTATTACAAATGGTTACATTTATGAATATTTCAGCCGTTTCTGAACCGATTTTGATCAAATAAAGTTTATTCTCTCATTAAAATATTATGCTCTTTCAAATTTTACACTCAGTTTTTCATTATCTCACAAAAAATTATTATGTGTAGCGCCCTCTATACCAAAACTCAAATATCCCTTTAAGGGGCCTTGCAAAGTAAAAAAAATTCAAAACATCCAAATAAGATTTGGGTAGAGCTCACCCCACCCACCCACCCCCATATCCAATTTTCTTTTTGTTTTTTGAAATCTATCTCCGACATGGACAGAAAACTCAAATCATATAATGACTTTTTAAAAGTCATTATATGATTTGAGACGAGTAAAGTGCATTTTTTTTACACTAAATCTTTATTTTGGGTGGGGTTTTCCATTTTTTTTAATTATCCAAAATGGCCCTGGACCCACCCACCCACTTCCAAATCTTATTTGGATGGTTGGAATTTTTGAAACTTTGCAAGGCCCCTAAATCGAGTACCAAAACGAAATGTGATTGAAGGGGTCTCTCTGAATAAACAATTCTTAAAGGTGCACCTGTAAAGTGGGCAATAATTATTAATTATATACCATGATATTTCTAAGTATAACTACTGAATTAAAAGTCACGAACAAAATAATAACAATTAGGAAGGATTGCGAACGCGTACGCGCTCGTTAATATCCTTCAAGTCAAAGGTCGTATGAACACCCTCGCTCTGACTAGAAAATAAGTACTATCATGTTTAACATGTTTTTGAAGTAGAAACAAACATAACACATAATAAATAATTTGATTCTAAATGCTAAAATATAAGCAGTGCAATGTATTTTTGTTTGCTCCGATTTTTAATAAAGATACGTTATTAAACTAATAGTTAAAATGCCATTCGGCTAGACCAATCAACGTCAGTCCAGAAAAACGTCACGTTTCGGCGGCAAACAAAAATCATGGCGCCACTCAGAGCATACATAATGAGCCTGTGATAGCAAAACAAAAACTATGCTCACTCTTCAAAAGAAATAATGGAAGGGATGATTCAGGGACATTTGGGATGTGTGAAAATAGGTCTTACTACACAGTTTGCTTTGTGTTATGCGTTTTGGTTCGCTTTAAGCAGTGAAGTCGGCTACATTTACAACGCATCGATATCGATGGTACAACGACGTTATACAGCAATACTATATTGGTGTAACACGTGTGGGCGCTCTTGCATTGTTCACCATCTTCAATATTCAGGCACGGCGACGAACCCGCCAAATAATGAATCTAATATCAATATAGGCAGACCCGGGTCCTGTAACATAAATCGTTAAGGGTTTTATATAGCTCAGTCGGTAAGAGCACCGGTCTAGCAATCCGGAGGTCTCGGGTTCGAATCCCGCTGGAATCCCATTTTCTTTGCTCTTGTTCAGTTCTAAATCATTAAGATTAATTGTACGATCAATGTATTGATTGTACGATTGATCATTTAATCGTACGATCAAATGATAATGATTGTACAATTAAAGTGATCCACTAACCTTATATTTATTTCCAAAAGTGATAATTGAGACGTCAACCATACAACAATGTCATTATAAGATGCTTCTGAATGATGTGTGAAAGTTTAATAGAAACTGAACATTGTTAACCCAGTAAAAATGGAAATTAATGTCAGATTGTTATCACCTGCTGATTGACTTTGATTTTGATTTTGTCTACAATACAAAACGTTCCTGGATCGCTTTTCATTCAATCATAAATATCTCCATAATTTGGGAGACAAGTAAACAATCAAAATCCATTTCACTCTTCCGTTACCATAAGCCAAATAACAAGGTACAAGGAAACGTGAAAGTTCAAAATGAATTTTGTGGAATTCAACAAAGCTGATAGACAACATTAAATCGTAAATCTTTATGCTAGAGGGCCCAACATTTATTTCTAGGTAGGATCGTGGAGAACCGAACTATACTGTACCCGAGATTACATTATGTGCGCATTTCCAAAACGCCATCTATAGTTGGCAATGCAGGCAATTTAATAACTGTTCCGCGCGCACGGAGTGGTTATAATCGCCCCTGTCCCGTTAGCACCACCCCGTACAAGTGTCTACCAGCTGGCACCAGTTTGTCATAAAAAAAACTGCCTCCACTCTCCCATACAAACCTGTGTTGCAAGCTGTGTGCTAGTAATACCTAATATGTCGATGTTGAGAGCGTACGCATGCGCAGTTAGTATTATTTTTTGCTTTAGCTCACGATGGATGAAACGTTCATAAACAAACCAGAAGCTGTGACCGCCTTACTAGAAGTATCTCAATATCCTCACATCCACTATATTTATTTCTACCACTCTCCCTTATTGTATTTGTGACGTATGGGTTCATGATCTGCCACAATTTCTTTACATTAATATCTCTAATATAATTTCCCTTCCCTTTTTACCAAATAATTTTGATATACTTCTATATTAATAATTATTAAAGGTGAATATGGGTTTCCTCTTTTCTATATCCACGTGTATCTCGATACAAATAAGTGATACTCAAATCAGCCCTTCCTAGAAACGTGTCCTATTTAAATCCGGCGTATATCCTCGTATTCTTGACATTAATTTACCTCTCTTCTCAGTACTTCATGATGCGCCGTGTTACTGACCCATACAACCTTTAAAGTCATCATTTAAAGGGATAGTTGAGTTCTGGTAAGGAGAGTACAGTTTTAGTGAAACTGAAATTTAGTAACCAAAACCTGCATCATTACATTACAAAATAATAGTTATAACTAGAAAGGAACACAAAATTACAAATGACGTAGTAAAGATCATGTTATCATTCAAAAAGAGCCGTTAAAACGTAAGAGGGCGCTCTCTAAACACTCATCGGTTTCAACCATTTTGAATAAAATATTGTGCATGTGATGCTTTGTTGAAATAGTGATTAGATAGAGAAATAACCAACAACTATTTAAATACCTATTTTGTAACTTTTTTGAAAAGAGGAAGCATTTTTTTGAATTTTTAACGGCTGGTTCAAAATTCTATAATAAACCCGGGGCCCCGGGTTTATTACAAATTGTTATATTTATGGATATTTCAGCCGTTTCTGAACCGATTTTGATCAAACAAAGATGATTTTATTGTTTAAATATTATGCTCTTTCAAATTTTACACTCAGTTTTTCATTACCTCACAAACCAATTAAGTAGTCTAGCGCCCTCTCTACCAAAACTCAACTTTCCCTTTAACTTTGTGTCAAATTCAACCTAAATCACTTGCAGCTTTCGCACTTCTCTTGCACCTTGTTGTTTTGGTTTATCACTACAGAAGAATGAACTGGGATTTAATTTTCTAAAATAATTATCTCCATACTTATGGAGATATTTATATTTTGAAAAGCGTTCCGAAACGCTTTTCGATTGTATAGTCAAATCAATGGGCAGTAGGTGATACAATGTGACGTCACTGATTTTTTTCAAAGTAAATTCGACTCCTTTTCTATAAAAATATCCCACATAATTCGGACTGAAGAATCTTACAATGATATTGGTATATGATTAAAGTCTCAAATACTACTTTCGGAAAAAACCCTTATTTGAAGTTAATGGATGACTTTAATAATATCTGGTAAACCACATTACCACCGATATAATATTCTTTATTCGGCCTTTCTTTTAAATAACTTGTCTCGTTTCCATTCGTCGAAACTGAAAAAAGACAAGTGTTATATTTTTGGAGTTAAACAGATGGCAACGTAACAATCAACGTTAAACAATCAAAGTCTTTACTAACGCAACAAAGGATAGGATTTTATGAACAATACATAATTGACTTTCATTGATACATCAAAATGTAATGTCCAAACGCCGCTAAGTGTAAAACTTGAAATAAAGAAGGCTTTTCTTGGGTTGGAGGATCAGGGCCCCGTTGCAGAAAGAGATACAATCGATTGTAAGTTACGATTGATCGTAAGTCAGAAAATGTACGCGTTTCAACCAATCAGATTTGCGCATCTAGAACACGTGATCTGACTTACGATTAATTGCAACTTAAAATCGATTGTATCTCTTTCTGCAACGGGGCCCAGATCACTCATTTAAACCATGAACGCTCTCCATATCGTGTCATGCTATCTTGTTTAACCTTTTCATTTTAAAGGGTGTATTATGTGCGCTGTGTTTCACCCACAATGTATGGAGTTCAGAAATACCAATAAATGTTCCTTTAACACATTACTTGAGATGATGATCTGATATATTTTTCAGAGAAAAACTAGTTTAATTTGGTGCGTATTGTAAATCAAGTGTCTGGCATTTTGATTAAAAAGAATCATAACATAGTCTTAATGCAATGAACACATGAGACGATTCAAGAGTGCGTGTTTGCACAAGCGTCTTTAATCGCATTAACCTTTGCCTTGAGTGTATCTGTACCCGTCATTGTGCTAGTTTTCGGCTGCGCATAATAATTATGCAAAAACCAGGTTGTAATTAGGTTATTCTTGAATGATAACATTCGTTGTCTGGTTGATAATTATGCCGTAAGATGGGTCACTTGACCTAGATCTGGTTCGGCAAAATATCGGCAAGAAGAAAACGAGATTTCAAGGGATCTTGTAAGGTGATTGTGGAGTATATGAACAGTCGTGCATCGGTTAATTACTACCAACGCGTTCTGATTAACGTATAGCCGCATACGTAGGCGCGCAAGATGGAGCTTGGAGTTACAATTCGCAACCCCCCTTCCCCTGCTAAGTTTGACTATGAAAACATTCAAATAACATCCTTTTCAACCCATCTGACAAAATCACCTAACTTTCGGGGAGAATGTGGTGAATAATAATAATAAAAAGATTCGATGTATATACGATATCCGAATAATAGGATCCAATGCCAGCCCGTACACATTGAGTTCAACATCTCCACTCCCTGGGGAGCATTTTCTGCCGTGTGACTCATTAGGCATTGAACAGTTCATTCACATAAAGACTTTAACCAGTCCTACCGGTTCCCAATTCATATATACTTGGGTTTAGAGAAGCAATAGTGGATTTATTGTCTTGTTGAAGGACAAACAGAGTGGGCATACATTGGATTCGAACTCGGAATCTTACTGTTCATGCTGTTTGGAAGGTGAGCGCTCTACCAAAATTTGGTAGAGCGCTCATGTGTGCGCGGTGTGGCAAGAAAATGTGTGCGCGGTGTGGCAAGCTCTACCAAATAATCTTCCCACACCGCGCACACATTTTCGTCAGGTGAAACGTAGTAAATTAGGGCAAAGGCTTTGTCTCTCACAGGCAAACATTTTTTCCGCGCATTGTCGTATTCATAAACTGGCTACAGAATTAATCTACATGGTCTATATACAGGGTGGCCCCCCAAAACGAAACGGGGCACTTCCTAAAATAAAGTAACAAAATGATTATGTCCATCGGATAGGGTGTCTTTTCAAATGAAAACGGAACCAAGAACAGTCAATTTGGCCATGTAGTTTTTGTATTAGGGCGCTGTGAATGACACCATGTCAGGTTCCCTTTTTTGTCAATTGTTCCCAAGGCAGTGCTTGATAAATCGCACTTACTGCCCGTCATTACATCGAACAACGAGCAATACGCGCGCCATTGTTAGTGTCCATTCAGCTGTGTGCCGAGAGAATGGGCATACTTGTTCGATGCTATTACGGGCAGGAAGTGCGATTTATCAGGCAGTGACTGGGTACAAAATGACAAAAATAGGAATCTGACATGGACGACGTCCTACAACAAAAAATACTCGTCCACACTCTATCCGATGGACATAATCATGTTGTTACTATATTTTGGGAAGTGCCCCGTTCCGTTTTTTTGGGGCCACCCTGTATGAGGCGCGGCTTCTGAATACAAACAAACACGCTCTGAATAACGTAGAAGTGCTCCCTCATATGGGGCGAACTGGTACATTTTGTTTTCATTTTCGCGTGTACCAAGTAGCTGAGCCAGGTCGCAACATTATTTGCGGCACAGAATTGATTGGGGCATTGCGCCTGTTTAGTATATTGGAATGGTTGGCGAAAACAGGTCTGGTTATTGGGTGATAGGAAGGGATAACTAGGGTAAAGGTTAGGGCTGTGATTAGGTTTGATACTAGTAAAACCCCCATCATTATGTACCGACAAAAATGCTCCTGGTGGTAACGGTGGATGACGAGTTTTTTCAGGCGTCCCAAATAATTCATTCGGTTTAAATTTGCATAACAGTTCTCTTGTTTTAATGCAAGTGTACTGGGATTAATACATTTAATGCAGAGGTACATGATTTGGTACTACCCTTTCGTAATTCATCACCTCACACACACAGACACACACACACACACACACACACACACACACACACACACACACACACACACACACACACACAAACACACACACACACACACACACACACGCGCGCGCACACGCGCACACACGCACACACGCGCACACGCACACACGCGCACACGCGCACACGCGCACACGCACACACACACACACACACACACACACACACACACACACACACACACACACACACGCGCGCACACGCAAACACACACACACGCACACACGCACACACGCACCAGAGCCGTATATATATACGCTCTGACACGCACACACACACACACACGCGCGCGCACACACACACACACACACACATACTTGTAAGAGCCTTCAATCGGGGATATGGTTTTTTTCAATGTTATAAACACCTTCACACACACAAGCGCACATAAACTACACACACACGTACACACACGCATTTGCACAATGAACACAATAACGGACATGCGTATTATCTCCATGGACCAATATAGAAGATATCTAGAGATAATTAGTGCGTGGTCCATCTGCTCCGAAACAATTACTTTGCCGGTTGTGTTATTCTGCAGGGGGACCAGGGTCTTTAGCCTATAACACCCGCCCCCCCCCCCCGCCCCCCCTCCCCCCCCCCCCTCCCCGCCCCCGCCCTGTTCTCCCCTCGTGAACTTGTCATACGGGAATTGTCTTGCATCTATCATTATTTAGGCAATTATCACCTCATAAGCTATTTTCTGGCGGTGATTTGTCGCTCAAAAACATGGATGGTGCTATTCATGTTATTGGGAAAGAAATGCTAGCCCCTTGAAAAAAAGTCAGTTGCTGGCCTCCCTATGCTTTTGGTCACCGTGAAGGTAGCGTCAATTAGCGTGTAATTACTAATCATTACTGATATATCATGGACACGCCCCCACGCCCTACTTTATGTGTCAATATACAAATAAAAAAATTAAAAAACAGCATGCACGCACACCAGAATTCCACAAAAAAATACTTATATGACAAAAACCACCAATTGTATTTCAGGCCTGTCTGGTAAATGCCACAATATATTTCCCTTTATAATACGAGTATTACAGATTGTATACATCGATTTGTCAATGTGCAATGTAATGTTCATGTCTTTGACGACGTAGTGATCTATGCACCTCCATCCTCCGGTTCTACATGGTCAATGTACGCCTTTGTGCTTTGTAGTTCACTCATGTAATAGAGGGCGTGCCAAATCCATTTTCGGCGTAAAATATCACTAAATGTGAACATTTTAGGTAAAATACGCTTGTCGAAAATAAATTAGGTGTCGGTGAATTAAATCCTCTGCCCCCAGCATCCACATAAGACAGTACACCCCCTTTTTCTAACGCAATGCTAACGGGAACATGGTGGATCCTGTGTGGGGATTACATAGTATAGTAAAAAAGAGGTTAGCGTACATTATTTTGTTTTTCAATATGATTATCGGTCTCGCGGGCCTCCAGTAAACCCGTTGCACCCCCACAAAAACGATAATGTAGCTCCGGCCACAATTACTCCAAGGGTGTATCATTATGTAATTATATTTATAAGTTAGTGTCAGTGTCAGGTTTAGGTTTGGGATAATGGCTTTGGATAGGGTAACACAAATCTTTGTTGGTTTATGAACAATTAATAGCGGAGCAATAAGAATCGTTGCCAGAGGACATGTGGAATCTGTTCGACATAGATCCATTTGAGGGGCAGGCCGCTGGTAAAATGCCACCCCGTCTTCAATCAGTTTGTCTTACTTGTTTTTGTCTGAACATGATTCGCCCATAGTCATCAAATCATACAACTGTCAGTCTAATATTGAATATGCAAGACAATTCGTATATTAATCGCATAGGGTAATGTCATTTTGATATAAACTCAGCAAAAAAAAAAGAAGAAACAGGACACTTGTTCAAGTTTAAATATTCCATATTTATATACGATGGAATGTATACTTTATCGTATATCATATTTAAGTGATAGTTGAGTTTTGGTATAGAGGGCGCTACACAAAATATTGTTTTGGTGAGATAATGAAAAACTGAGTGTCAAAATCGAAAGAGCATACAATTTTATTGACAGAATGAACTTTATTTGATCAAAATCGGTTCAGAAATGGCTGAAATATCGATAAACGTAACCATTTGTAATTATTGTGGGGCCCCACAAATATTCGATACTTTTGAACCAGCCGTTATCAAATTTAAAAAATGCTTCCTTTTTTCAAAAATTTACAAGTGGTTTTTACATAGTTGTTGATTATCTCTCTATCCAATCACTATTTCAACAAAACATCACATGCACAATATTTTATTTTAAATGGTTGAAACCAATGAGGGTTGAGAGCGCCCTCTTGATTTGTAATGGCTCTTTTTGAATGATAGCAGGCTTTTTACCAAGTCATTTGTAATTTTGTATTCCTTTCGAGCATGGTGGAGTTATAACTATTAGTTTGTAATGTAATGGTGCAGGTTTTGGTTACTAAAATTCAGTTTGACCAAAACTACTCTCTTTACCAGAACTCAACTATCCCTTTAAAGGAAATTTAGTCTTCTACAGGCAGAGTATCAATTAAATATGTAATAATTCATGCATAACTTGTCATCGTAAATAAACAATAGCAAGGTCTGTTTAAAAAAAAAAACAAAAAAAACAATGGAGGATCACACCAATCGGATGAAATGATAATAAGCACTTAAAACAGAGGTGTGCAGGCAAGTAATGTATAACATTATTTTGACTTTTTGTTAGGAACAAACTCTGAAAATACGCATTTTCAAATAAAACAGGGCCTGTGATGAGATCATCGATATACCGGTCTGTCTTTAAGGCATGGATATTGTCTGTTTCATGTGTCCCTGACTAGTTTGAACCAGAGTTACTAGGAGATATGACATGTTAGAGACCGCCCAACTTGTAGATTAAGGGTGACGTTGGTTTTTGAACATCTTTGGATTACGATTGAGTCAGACCAAGTTGCATACTGAAAAGAGGGCACAAACTGCGGTTTCGACAAATAATCATGTTTGCACCGGAATTCCCTTGTTTGTCACATTTAAATGAAATTAAAACCTAAAAAGTTCACATCAATGTCTTAATTTATACTTTTCCATTGAGATGGAAGTAAAAAATATCAAATTTTTAATGAAAAAGGGGAATCCATGTCATGAATATTTCATTTACGATTATGCTCATCAACACTTATATGGTTGAGAGCGAATGTTCAATTTGTGCTATTTTCTAAAACAGACCTTGATGTTGTTAATTGACCGTAACAAGTCATGCGTGAATGATTTCATCTGGATTTTATACCAATTCTAAAGCGGGTAATTTTCTCATTAGTTTGATATACAATGTTGTACATTTCATCATACATAAATATAAAAGGTTTTTTTCTTTAAGAATTGTCCTGTTTTGTTGTGTTTTTGCTGAGTATACTTTACATACATGCTACATAACAAGGGCAGTTCAATGATTTTTCAATAGACCTGTGGAATAAACCCCACCGCCATTCATAGAATTATCTTCACATGATGTAATTACAGTTTTGACATTCGTTATTTGTTCGATATTATTTAATTTTTTCTCTCGAATAATGTCATCAAGCATTGTTACAGCATCCATAGCAAAAAGAAGGAAAAAAATGTATTCAGACGACAGATATTGGAAGATAATTAACTTCATGCATTGATGACCCGATATCTTTCCATGCACCATTTAGACATAACATATATTACACATTCGGCTTTTGTTCGATAATGTGCCATTTCATCAATAGGGATGATTCCATATTTCTCATGAATGCAGTTTCATTAAGCATTGTCTTCATACATTAGTGAAGTACTTTTTTAATCCTTTACAGGGATCTAGTAACTATGTTGACATGTGTGAAAACTGACAAATGCATATCTATGACCTGATATGTCCACTGGGTGATGTGTGTGAGAAGTCCATGGTAAATGTCATAATGACCGAGTAATGAGCGAACATGCGAAGTGATAATTTTTCTTAAAACTTATGGCACTAACTTTTAACACAGTTTTACATTCTCAAAGGGAGAAGTTCAAATCCGAAATCTTCAGTCATATATATCTTTATAACGAAATAGAAATTTGGACAACTGAAAGCTGTTCCATGATTCTATTGGTAATACGAATACAACGAGGTTTTGTGGATTGTGACAATGTTACTAGATCCCTACAAGCAAACACGGTGTATGCCAGAATGCAATAGGCATATTAGGTCTTCTCGTTAGGCCGATTCTCTTAAGTGGCCGTCACAATTCACAAACGGAGCCCGCCCGACTTCTCTGCGAGCTCAAAAGGCATTTTCGCCAGGACTACGGCCGGTGTCCGCGCGAGTACTGCCGGCGCCGCCGGGATTTTAAGGGTTCGGCCGACGTCCGCAGGGCACCGAAACCTGCTCCCAAATCAGCGATTTTCAAACGCCGAATTTTGAGGTCGCAGAGCTCGTAAAAACGTCGCCCGTAGATCGCCCGTAGGTCGCCCGTAGATCCCTCGGGCATCGGAAAACATTCGGTCGATATGCGGGCGACAATCCGACAATTTTATACCATTTTAGGCTTTTAAATTCGGACGGACAAGGCAGAGCTGCGCGACCGCCGCACGGCCTCCTTGCGATACTTGGCCGACCTACTCCCGTATCCCGCGCGACTTGTACAAAGTCGGGCGTGGTTCGAGCGTGCGTTGGGCTGCCGACGGGCGGCTGACGTGCGCCCGTCGGGCGGCTTCTACGGGCCCCGGTCGGGCTCCTTCTTTATTTTTAACACCTAATACAAGCAAAAATTGAGTTTTTGAAAATTCATATATGTACTCTAACTATTCCAGATGAAGGCAAAACTTACGTTTGGTCCCCATCCCCAATGTCCTGCACAAGCCATCTTCTTGACCTTGTTCTTGTAATCAGGGCTGCCCTTATCATAGAACAGAGGGTTGGCCTCGTAAAAATCGGCAGTTACTTCTTCCATAGATTTCAACGAATTCACATGGGGCCTATTTGCTTGTACCTCGTCGAGGTCATCTCCCCCATCCGGTGCCATTTGTGCATCAGACTCAGGCTCTCGCGCTACCCCCTTCTTGGAAACGGATTTCCTTGCCCCCTTTGACTTTTTTGGCGGCATCGTAGTACGGTTTGAAAATACAAATTTGTACTCTTACTTAAAGGGCCTTTGCGGTCAAAAAGTAGCAAAATTTGACTTTTCAACACTCTAACAAAGTTTTCCACGCAGAATTCGATAATGACAAGAGTTTTTCTTCGAAAAAAACGCATTATAAAAAAATCTGACTCCAATATCTCTATCGGGAACGACCCGTGAAATTTGTCCAAGAGCAGCTTCGAGTCTGCATAAATTACGTGAGGTCTGTGACGTCATTGCAGGAGCCTGTGTTGTTTACATTCTCGCAGCTCGCATCGTTTGTGTACTATAGTACATGTTCTCGCTGAAGTACTCAAGGAAAATTGTTTAATTTAGCAAATAAATGTAATTCCCAATAGATGAATTCAACTGTGATTTATCAGGCAGTGATAACGAGCAAGACTATGACATTGGGAGTGATATATCAGATGCTGAAATGTTACATTTTGAGGTGGAAGAGGAAGATGGCGATGCAGCTGCAACTCTGACCAGCGGACAGCCGTACTAATCTGCACCCGTAGCCTCGGCGGATACGCGTACCGGCGATCGTGATAAAGCTTCCGAGTACCAGTCACTACCAGCACTCAGCAGGCCGACCAGGAAAATAGGATTGATTGGAAACAACAGTTGGTGAGTTTCAATTTTACAATTTATGATGATATTATCGTAAGATATTAACTGCTTATTTTGTAATCTATAATAGCAGAGAAAGTACTGATCGTTGGATAGAATTGATAAGCATGGGCATAATCGGATACTATAGGTGATCCGAGCGATTTGATACTGTACTGATTTCAATTACCTGTGCCCGTTGCATGGCCTTATTGAGCTAGCGCAGTCGGCCCGGCTTAGGGGCGGGGCACAGGCCAACGCACCCCTACAACTACAAGGGGATCACTACAGCTACGCTGCAACAGACACAAGATATAAAGTACTAAATGATGATAGGACTGTAAATAATAAAGATAATGTATTTTGAAGCAGCATTTAGTATGAGGCTCGCTCTGTTGCTCAAGCTTCAAACACTACTGCAATATACGGTATATGGACTATAATTTGCTGTACTGAAGAGGTATAAATAAGCTATCAATTTGCACATTTCTACAATTTGCAGGTGTTCATGTGCTGGAGGCTGCTCGGCCATGCCGACGGTGAAAGAGTTCACATGTTGCAAGGAGATCCTGCAGGTGGTGGAGAAGGTGAACTCTTATGAGAAGACCCTGGACTGCATCACAGAGCACCCAGGTTTTAGGAATTTGCATGCAGTGCTGGAGACTGCATACTATCAGTTCCGCCAACAATATCTACGGGAAGGATACGAAGATGAACGCATCAGTTAATGAGTAGGTTGGACTTTTTAAAGATTGTAAATGTACTTTTAACCATGCCTGATATGTACAGTGCAGTGGCGTACCCAGGATATTTTCAAGGGGGGGGGGGGGGGGGGGTTATTTCGTCAGCCAAATTTCTGTTAGCGAGGGGGGAGGGGTATTCGTAGAAAATCTTTGAAGCTGAGACGAAGTACCTTCAAAACTTGTTGACCATTGGTTGAGAATTCTGTTAGTGGGGAGGGGGGGGGGGGGGGGGCGGGGGCAAGACCAAGATTATATGCACATTGAAAAGGGGGGGTTCAAACCCCCCAAACAGTAATTTTTGGTCACCCCTCCTCCACCACACCTATGATACAGTCCATGTACATAAACACATTTAGAACTACTATACAATACCCTGTATATTACACACTGATTAATAAGCACTCATATGGGTCATACAATTAGATTTTTGTAATACCTTTTCTCACAAACTTTTCTTTTCTCTTTCTATTGCTCTTTTCCCAGGAGAAACAATCATGCAACACGGTGGTGTTGGGGTTATCTGGGGTGCCAGGTGAGAGTGCTACTACCATCCTGCGCCGTAACGATGGATAGGGCAACCTTCCCTTCAGACTCATATACAGGCTTCAGGAAGCCTTCGCATCACGATCATCTACTGGCACTTCTAACCTGTAGGCTGTACAGACTATTTATAACATTTTCAAAGTGACATTTCTCTGCAAATCTCCTTCAGCACAGGAATACCATTACGGTCACATCTTACTTACATTCCATCTGCTGATTATTTTGGGAATATTTTACTTATGGAGTGAGTAAATTCCATAATAATCCATTTTCATGACTATTTGACATGTGAATTTTACCTTGGCTACTACATGTAGTTTGTTTACGAAATTCAGATTGAAAAAAAGCTGATTGCTATGTTTTGTTTATTTTTTGGTAATAAAGATAATTTGCTCACATTACAGCAAAACAATGTGTGAAAGTTTGATATGTGTGTACAGTATGTGGGATGGGAATGGTCACACTTTTATGAGTGTCTCGAATTAAAGTAAAAGTATCCGATCAATTGTAAAACAATGCAGCATGCTGATGGGTCTCTATGAAAATAAGACAAATCTGTAAGTTTTGTTCTTTTTGGCAGCCTGTTTTGAACACAAATTTCAATTATTTAGCAATTTGGATCAGTTTGGGATGTGGTCGAACTAGAAAAAAACTCACCGTCAACATTCATGAAATCATGTCTAACATCCTCAAACAAATAAGTATGTTAAATTGTTTGTGTATGTGTGTGCATGTATACTTTTGACAGGAATTGAAGAGAAGATGGGTATAAATGAAGACTTTAATTCCAAAAGGCGCTAAATCCACTTTTGGACTTTTCGAGTAAATTTATATTTTTTATTTGACCACTTTAACTTCTTTCAATGATGGAAAATTTCACACATAATGAAGACCTATCATAAAACATTATAAAAAGGTATGATATCATATTATACAGGTTATACCTATGGTTGGTTATAGATTAAAATTTAATGTTTTCCTGTGATGATTAGAATTATTTTAGAATATGAATCAAGGTTCTAATGACCTGTTACATCCATATCTATGCCCTAACACTGTGGGGCATTTTATTGTACAGTGGAACCTCGTTATAAAGAGGTCGAATAACAAAACCCTCGTTATAACAAGGTCATTTTGCTGGTCCCAGCCCTTTATATTTCTTTGTTTTTTTACCCTGATATAATGACAAAACCTGATATAACAAGGTAATTTTCATGGTCCCAAGGACCTCGTTATAACAAGGTTCCACTGTACCACCGTCATTCTGCACATTCCACTCATATGCCAACCATGCATCATGATCTTCTCTCCAAGCAGTCCAAGCACAACTTCAATCACGGGCGTCGATATGTCATTGATACCCATTGATCAGGGGGGGATGATTCATTCATCCATCCCCCCCTGATGACGCCCATGACTTCAATCATCATGTTCTCACTTGTTATCCTTGTTCAACACATTTCAGAAAATCAGAAAAATAAGGATATTAACCAGAACCACAGTAACCATGGAAACAAAATAAACAATCAGTAAAGACGTAATGAATTATGATTATCTTGCAAAATTGCTTTACTCATTCTTAAAAAACCATTAGAGAAAATGGCACAAATAAATCAGATATTGATAAACATTGTTATAAAATGTCAAACTGAAAAAAATAATATTTGAGTTAGTATCATGCACTGTAACATGCACAGCGTGTTATAGACTATCTGGAAAATAGGGCAGCATGGATATGGATGCAAGGTTCATCTGACCCGCCGATGCATGCAGACCGCAAATTCTGGAGTTAGTTGCGCTCAGTTTGCAGCAAGCTTCTCACATGTAGTTTAGTGGAGAGCTTATTGTGTGTTTTGAGTTGCCCACAGTCTTTTTTAAAAACTCGACATAGGACATGACGACCGAAATTCGCGGTTGCTGTCACCATCTGCCACCAGTTGTTGAACTTGATGTCAGTCGTCGCGTCATGGAGATCGACATTGGACATGACGACCAAGATTCGCGTTTGCTGTCAACATCCACCACCTGTGGTTGAACTTCACGCCATTGGTAAGAAGTTGTCATCTATCGTCGGTTGCGAACTTGACGTTGGCTAGGACGACCGAGATATTGACGTCAGTCGTTGTGTCATGGACATCGACATTGGACATGACGACCGAGATGTCACCATTCACCACCGGTTGTTAAACTTGACGTCAGTCGTCGCGTCATGGAGATCGATGTGGGACATGACGACCGAGATTCGCGGTTGCTGTCAACATCCACCACCTGTGGTTGAACTTCACGCCATTGGTAAGAAGTTGTCATCTATCGTCGGTTGCGAACTTGACGTTGGCTAGGACGACAGAGATATTGACGTCAGTCGTCGTGTCATGGACATGACGACCGAAATGTCACCATTCACCACCGGTTGTTAAACTTGACGTCAGTCGTCGCGTCATGGAGATCGATGTGGGACATGACGACCGAGATTCGCGGTTGCTGTCAACATCCACCACCTGTGGTTGAACTTCACGCCATTGGTAGAAGTTGTCATCTATCGTCGGTTGGCTAGGACGACCGAGATATTCCCTATTAATAGAAAAAAAGAAGATAAATTAATTATGTAGACCACGGTCATCTGAAGAAATATCAAGTTCGCAATTTGACAAGTTTTTTTGTGTGTAAATTTTGTAAATTTTCATAAAACAATGCTTATTGTTTGAATCACCTTTTCTCTTGGCTTGGTAAACTCAATCCTCGTCTACAGGGTTCAAATGAGCATTGTTTACTTTACATTGCAAGTCTTTCTACAAAGGGGCCTAGTAGTTGCACATGCAGTGTTTTTATACTAAATAAAATAAATAATATATAAGCACATCGCAACATCCACACATATGGTTTACGGCAGAAAAATATGAATTTCATCATAATAAATGATGATGATGATGATGACTATGATGAAGAAGATGATGATGATGGCTATGACAAAGAAGATGATGACGATGATGATGATTATGACTAAGAAGAAGATAATGGTGGTGATGACAAAGGAGATGATGATAATGATGTCAAAGAAGAAGATTATGATGATGATGATGACGAAGATGACGATGATGATGATGAATTCATTTTTGTGATAAGGTGACCACAAGAACAGGATGGCCGGACAGTCAATTCAAGCATAATGTCTCAGGCAGTGGCGTAGCGTGGTCGGACTGATTGGGGGGGGGGGGGGGGGGCATGCAAATTTATTTGGGGGGGGGGGGGGGGGGAGGGCACACCTTACGTATTTCTTTTTTCTTTTTTTTTAATGCCCCCAGATGTTTTCTATTGTTTTTTTTTCCAAATATATATGTTGTATGGTGTCATGTTATGACCCACTTTCTATGATGCATCTCCTTTAAAATGCCTAAGTGAAATAAATAATTGTGCATTTAGTCACATTCAAATAATTTGATTGCATAACAGTGTATGCAAATTTTATTAGGGATTTTAGGAAACGGTTGATCTGATGGATTGAATCAATTTTGCATTACTCAAAAAAAAGTCACTGCAGGCATAAGAAATTATATTTAGACATACATGTACCTTGTTGTCATGCCCTTGTATCCATATATGCCTTCAGATTGGGACTCCATAAAATGCCTCCAGCGAAGAAGTTTGCTTCCCCCATACAGCTTATCATGTCCTTCAGCAAATGTGCCTCCAATTTGTTCTAAAACGTTGGTACCTGAATGTTCACACAGTAAAAAGGAAGAAATATAAAACCAACACTGACCTACATCTTTTGTTTTATTTTATTTTTTTACATACATGTAAAGCTACTGTGATGTGTGAGATGAATTTGTGTCCCAAGACAAGATATTGTGAAATCACATCTGTACAAAGCTGACTTAGTTCCTGTAAGCAATGGGTTAATAACAATCAAACTAGCCTGATAATTATTATCACACAAGCTATCATGCAATACAACTGATGTAAAAGCAAGACAATGATCTGACATGGTCATGGCAATGTCACGCCTCATAATCTTGCAATTATCACATCAGTTATCACCTCAAGAAAGACTATAATTGTTGTTCTTATGTGAATAATAGAACTTTGGCATTGATTTTGGATTTTGATTTGGATCAATTTACTGTTGACAGAACGTTTAAATAAATATTGTTTTCATTTCAGTACAACTTGTTGTCATATTCTTACCCCCATTTTGTGTTTCTCAACGGCAATTCTCACAGGCCTTTCCTACAAGTTGGTTGATGGCAATTTGATGGCATGAAATGAAGCCCAGCTAGTTCAAAATCATCGTCTGAAAGTACAGTCTACAGTACAGATAACACCAGATCGCGATTCCACTGGGCCAGTCATCTCTCGTAAGCTTCACCTTTGATTGAAGTCCATTCGTCTAAAATGACTAGTCGCTCGTGAAGGCTCACATCTTCATTGTTCGTATTGTTGTATGTGTAACCAGCAACAACACACCGTGATGATGACATTGTAATAATTTCACTGAGCTAGAGCTGCTAACTCTCAAATCCACTTGAACGCGAGATAATACAATGTGAAACAGCTGTTCGGAAACAGCTGATCACAGAACAACAACCCGATCGACCGTACACGTACGTACACGTTATGTATGCATAGAAGTATGACTCCAACACTGCTGTTGTATGGCACAGTATACCCACGGCCACCGCATCGGCTAGCTCAGTACTTGGGCGCACCGTACGATCTCAATCACGGAAAGCTGGATGCGTTTACCAGTCGTTCGTACAAGTGGGCGCTGTCGTATTAGCAGGATAGCATACTCGTAAAACGCAAAAGGGTATGTTCTTAAGCCTAGGCAGTTTTTCGTCTGCTACTGGATTTTCACCAAAAGGAGGTTATTATTTGCTCGAAAAATGGAAATTATAACAAAGCACGCCCTAAAATTAACACATTTGATTACATATACAATGTAATATGTATACTGAATACAAGAGTTCCGATTTCTACAGTTTTAATGCTCTATATTACCATTTGATGCAATAATAGTGTGCGTTATATACACATCAATTGCACAGCAAAGCCTTACAATCTCCTGCAATGACGTCAAAAATCCAAGCCCTCTATCGCCGAGAACGGCACTTTTTTGAGGGGCGGGGCATATCAAGTCGTGAAATGCTGTGATTCTGGTACAAATTGTAATGTTTTTCTCAATTCAGTAATTTGTTGTACATAATTTGACTGGAATAGTGACATAAAACTATGTTGACAACTTTTAAAAGGCTAATTTATTTGGATTGCAGGGCCCCTTTAACCCTGTTCTATTCTATCTCTCTCTAACCTCAGAAATGTCTCCAGTTATTGTAAATGCTGTATACATTGTATACTATTATATTCGAGGCGCGGACGCATCGGACGGAGCCCGCCCGGGCGTCACAAGGAGCCCGCCCGGGCATCACAAGGAGCCCGCCCGGGCGTTACCCGGATGTCGGGCAGGCACCGACAGACCTATTGTCATCGACCGAAACTCTGACGGCGCCCGCCCTTATGTCGAGCAGGCTTCGCCCGACTCCCGTTTGTTTACTAACGGGCGCCGAGCGATTTATAATCACTTATGTTCAACGGGCGCCTCCCGAGCTCCGTCCAATATGTGACAGCGTAGATTTCAAGCGAACAATACGCTCGACTCCCTGGCGGATTTGAAATTCGGCGACTCTCTGGCGATCTATACATTCGGCCGGGGTCCGTTTGAATTGTGACGCAGGCATTAACACGTCATGCGAGACCAGAAATATCAAATCTCCCAAGGATTTTGTAAACCCTGAATACAATCATGTCTTCTTTCATGTCAGTTTTTGTTGTGGCTCTTTCATGCTTGCTTGTTTTCCTCTTAGTAATAGAAGCAAGTAACCAGCTTTGCTATTTCAAATGTTGTCCTCGTTATTGAGATGTGTATGATTTCATTAAAACAAACAGCCCGAGGATCGTTTGAATATCGTTCAAACGTATGGCGGTGATAATAGTAGGTAGCATTTTGCATTGTTTTTTTGCTTTTGCTCGGCCATGGTGACATTCGTTTAACATGGAATGTTCACACCTCACTCAGTGGACATAACCAACCACATAAATATGTATCCTAAACATACCTTGAACATACCTTGAAGGGCACACCTCACCATTAACCATTTGACAGGTGTTGCATCAATGTCAACGTATTTACCAGATCAATAATAAAATACAATGAAACAAAAAAAAAAAGACTTAATTCAAAACAAATATTAAAATGGGAGTTGTGATCATGGTGATGGAAATGTTTTCGACGATTTTACACAAAAGGTTCTTATCCCTTAATCGAACTTTATAAACTGCGATTACACAAACAAACGGCCTTTTGTGATTAATTAATTATCATAATCAATTGCAAATGTATATCGCTGTGTTCAATTGTTTGAATGCAGTATACGTTCTTCATTTCTTAATTAGATCATCAATGCACACACAATTTCATTTATTGCTTTATACAGTTCCGCGCCTGTTCGTACTTTCCATATAATTAGTAGTATTTGGAATATGCGAACAACCCATAACAATGTAAATTATTAGTTCCTATATTATTAGTTAATATCGTTTATTGCTCATCATTTGATTGGCTGAACGGGTCATGTGATCATATGCTGTTAGCCTTGTCGTATCAACCAGGCGCGACCTTCGACGAGCTGGAGTAGTAATTTCCGGTAAAAGTTGTAATTACGCTCGTAAAAACGTATAATGACGTTTTGTTAATTAATATTAGTCCAGTCCAGTGTAAATTACATGATACAATTTAAACGGTGATGAAAATACACTCAATTACGGTATATTAATTTTATTGGATTGTATTTTACTCGTTAAATTACTTGGTAGATTTTAGGGTCAATTTTTGTTATAGCGTGTAGGATTTTGCCCTATAAAATCAGCTGATTGTCATGGATTGTCCCGATTATGGGGAATAACATTCTCTCCCATATTTATGTGTTATTGTGTGTGTGCACAGTATACACGCGTGTATACATGTGTGTGTGTGTGTGTGTGTGTGTGTGTGTGTGTGTGTGTGTGTGTGTGTGTGTGTGTGCGTGTGTGTGCGTGTGTGTGCGCGTGTGTGTGTGTGTGTGTGTGTGTGTGTGTGTGTGTGTGTGTGTGTGTGTGTGTGTGTGTGTTTGCGTGCGTGTGTTTGTATGTCTGTGTGCGTCTGTGTGCGTGAGTGTGAAAGTGTACATTATGTGCATAGACCTTTATCAAGTGCTAATGCATATGTTCGGATGATCATCATGCTCAAATATGACAAAAGGCATTAACCCCCATCAATTTATATTAATATTTACACATGCACACCCACACACACAGGCACACATTAAAGATAGAAGGGTGTATCGAAATGACCCATTTTACGTGCGGCTATTCGGTTGGTGCTTTAAATATCCATTAAATTAACATTAAATGTCATAATAGACCAAGTCGCTCTAATAAACTCAAATTACTGTACTCATCAAAACTTTCCACCAAAATGTAACAGGGAAAATGTCAAATAGGGATGAACCGTGGCTACAAAACGTAATTACATATAATAGCTGTGCCCTTGGCCAAGCGTACCGGTGAAAAGTACAAAACAATTAACAATTCATCAGCTGCCATTAAAGGAGCCCGTTCGGACTGTTCTTATTATGCAAACAGTGTTCTAGTGGACTCTATTTCAGGATGACATTGAATGCATATGTCATGTATGTTTAAACCAATATAATTGGAATAGTAATGACATCGGAGTTTTCTAACGGCACAAAACTTAGTATTTTGTTTTGTTTCGTATACAAATTGTCACTACGTCTAATGGTGTCATCTTGAATGATAATATCATAATTATTTGTATGTTTTGGGTGGTTTGGCTTTTACATGTTCATAATATAAAACTGCATTGATGGTGTTAACTATACCACTCCTGACCATTAGCAGATTCTAACACTTTTGCCTCGTGGCCTCCCGTCAAGGATACCAAACCCCTTTAACAATGAGGAATACATTGCGTGATGCGGCCGACCAATCACATAAACTCATCCAATGTATCTCGCTATCTTTGTTTGAAAAGAGCAATTAACTGTAATATTCTGCATGGGGCTGTGGAATTCGTGAGCACAGTATGATACCAGTCGCACGCGAACAAAGTAGAAAGGACATTAGGAAGGACTTATGTTATTGGGCTTGCATGGTATCAATTTTTCCACTCTGTGTGTACGAAGGACTTAGCTTATTGGGTTAGTCTGGTTTAGAATTTTTTTTAAATTTGCATTTTTAAAGGACATTTCAAATGACTTGTGTTTGATATTGGGTTTGCAAGGTATATGTTTTTACACTGCGGTTTGTTGCTTACCACCAGACTCATTATCCAGTCGGTGTTGCATGAGGAATTCTTTCTACCCCGTGGCCTTTCCAAGTTCACCTCAAGGTTTACTTCTCGTCTGTACCGGATAGAAATGATCTATTCATTATGTTATTGTAATTAAACATGCGACACGATAGTGTCTTACACAGCACAGTTATAAAGCCTCATTGTCTGCGCGATCCGCATGGCTTGAATTGACAAACTTATCTGGAGCGGAATCCATTACGAGACTCGAGGAGCAATGTGTTAGTACATGTCGTCTCTTATTGCAACATCGAGGAAGGGAGGCACCCAACATTTGGAAGAATGGTCTAACCACTTTGGAATGAATTCACACTTCTAAAAACGCATTCACACTAAGCAGATCACACGAATTTAAGCTCTATGGACATTATACGCATACCGTGGTGCCATGTTGCACCATAGGCGCCGACAGAGTTAAATTACTTTTGTTTTTGTGTTTTATATTGAAGTGATAATATTCTGGAATAACAATCATGGGGTTGTTGGATAAACGTCTCACGGGGAACGGGAAACTTCCCAACAAGAAGCCGAGAAAAGGAAGTTTGGGAAATGCGGATAAGGTATGAATGACCAACTTTCGTATTCTTCTTTATGTTCCACCGGTGGTCTTGATATTGTATTCGGTTTCCTTTCAGTATGAATGTGTATAATATGGTGCGTTATGTGTTTATTATACCATCATTTAATCACCCACACATACAACACTTTATCAAAATACATGCGTAAGCCTTTTCGTGTTTTTGTGGGGATTACATGGTTTAAACTATAATTATGTTGACAGATAGAAGTATTGAAGCATGCAATCAATAATATCATCTCATGTTACATAGTGAAACGGTCTTATATATTCAGTATTCATTATAAAAAGTAATTTATTTATATTTTCATGAATACAATTTAAGAGTTATTTTACATTTGCTTCTGGTATTGGACTTTTAAAATCTTGTTGAGCAACATATATGCAATCTATGTTATAGTAATCTCTATGTGATCTATTCACTCCGTTAAATTCAATACAAATCACTTGAAGCTTACGCATTATTCTTCTACCCTTGCTGTTTAGATTATGAAATGTGTTTCGAATTTGTAAATGTCTCCCTAATTATGGAAATATGTATGGTTTAATTTAACGTTTTTTGCTCATAGTCAAAATCAATGGCCAGATAGGAATACCATCTGACATCCATTTTCACTTTTCACTAGATGATCAGTGTTCTGTTTTTATTACAAATAACTCCAACTATTTTGCAATTATGTTAGTATGCGATTTAAGTCTCAAACGTTACTTTTCGAAATATTTAAAGAAGGTTATAGATCACTTTAATATTTAATTTTGTTCAATTGTACTAAATATCCAAATTGACCTAAAGACCACACCTGCGAAACAAATTAAATAAGCGAGGAAATATACATCACTGGTTGAAATGTTCTAATATTGTTGTAGGATTCCTAACAAAACTAGTCCCACGAAAGCATAATTATGTACATGTATATGTCAGTTTTTGTCTGGTACTCATGTGAACCTCTTGTAATTGTGTTAAACATTGACTGGTCCAGATTATGTGAACTACTCACAACACACCAAAACATTGTTTTTCATTTTAAAGTAACTCCTTTCAATATATTAATATAAACTGCATTCGTATCTAGTCAGTATCGTGTTTCATCCGGTTGATATTGATAAACCCGTTCTAGATTATATTTGTGTACATACTTCAGACTTATTTAACTTGACTCTCATTTCGTATGTCTTTTTTATCATACCAGTTTTTAAATGAAATCCAAGACCAAAGCTAAAACATAATTATGTGTATACTACAATTGTACATCTTGTCTTGCCATGATAAAGCACATTACTACGACAATTTGTTACAATATGTACTAACTATATTACAATTGCAAAGTTCTGACATTTTGACATGGCACTATTTTTCAAAGGAGACAGAATGACATTTAATTTACCTTTTACATTTCATTTCGATGATCGTTGATGTTTTATCTCTCTTCGTTAAACAAAATATACAATTGCTTTTAGAACATTACTTCAAACATTTCATATACCATCATAATATGTACGTGTTTGATATGACATTTGGCCCGAACGCTAATTAACATTGTAATATAATTTATATCAGAAGCGCTGGACGTAAATTATAATTTGGCTATTTGTTAGAGCCAGGCCTGCCATCCCTTGGTATGAATTGTGTCAATATTAGGCTGTCGGGGCAGCACGCATTTAATAAAATAATGGATTTAAATGATGGACCAGTGACGTGTGTTTGCAGCAATTGGAAAGGCGTCGATTAATTACGAGTCCAAGACCCGATCGCCTGTTATATTTGCCCAATGAAATCAATTGGACTATTTTATTTGATACCCGTGAACTGCAATGTTATAGCAGATGCCATGAGAACGAGAAATAACAATACAAAGAAAACGTGTATTTATAGCTTTGAAAAATGATAGATATAATGTTTCTGCTTTGCTACACATCAATTGTAATTTGGCGAATTATTTTTAGTTTATTGAACATATCGTTATTGGTCTGTATGGACATGATGAAATACTATATAAAGGGGTCGATAAAGGTACACTTTCACTCAAGGTATGTACTCCTCCCCAAAAATCAATATACGAATAATAAAATACCATACACAATATGCGATATCATCATGATTGTGGATGAGTTTCTATGAATGGCTGGTATAATCTGAATTTTTGTGAGCTGATATGTCCTCAGAGTATTGTCTGAAAATTCAACATTAAAATGGGATGTTATAATTATGGCGCTGTAATGAACGAAAATGCAAAGTGATATTTGCTAACCCATTGCACTGACTTTGTACACAGTTATGACTATCCAGTGAATGGTTAAAACTCCCAACACTTCAATCGTAAATATCTTTCTAACGAAAGGGAAATTCGAAAACAAAAACCTGTTACATGCTTCTATTGGTAATACGAATACAACACGATATGAGAGAACCACTCAATTTATAATGAATATGTGTAGATTTGAACAATGTTACTAGATTCCTTTAACCCTATCAAGCCCGGGGGGGGGGGGGGGGGGCTCATTGAGCCCCCTACCATACTTCCGATCACCGCTTCCACAGTTTTCTTTCGATTTTCACCAAATTAGGTGACTTTTCCTAAAATCTTATTGCGAACATTTTGGTATAAAATTTGACTAGATTGGCCAATTCCAGTTGCCATGGTAACCATAAACTGTAGAGCATGTTTTTCATTTTTTTGAATTTTTTTGTTTTTCTTTTAGTAAACAAGTTAAGTTTGGGTATTTTTAGTCAAATTTCTGGAGAATCATTGGTAACAAGTTGTTACAAACTGAAATAAATTTCCTCAAGAATTATTTTGTTTTTCTTTATTTTTAAAGACAAAATGGCGTAAAACAATGAATATGATAAGAATCAGATCAAATATAGTTTTGACATATTTGTATGTTATTTTTAAAGATTAAAATCTGCTAATGGGGTTTCTCATGATGTCTAGAAACATTTTGAAATGAAAAAAATAAATTTGGTTAGAAATGTAAGAAATTGCATACATATATTATCATGTACTGTAGTGTGCCTGCTAAGTCGTGTGAAGGTCACCTCCACAATGACTTTGAGGACCTAATGGGCCTCTAAAACCCATCAAATTCCACAGAAATGTCATGATCTATGTTCCTAGATTATGTAATATTGATGTTATAAAGTTATATTTGCCTGCTTGATATCAGTCCATTTGGCGAAAACAGCTACAAAATGTCTGAATTCTACCATTTTCTATGTTTTTCATCATCCTGAATAACGCCTTCATCTGGTGACCTTTAAAATGTTTAGGATTGCAACTTGTAGAGCTTGACCTGCTTGACATGTGTGCCAAATATGAAAGTGGTTGATTGAATATGCAGGCATTGGAGAGGGGGCCTATGAGCCCCCATTGGGCCTGGGAGCGCCAAAATAGCTTGGGCTTGATATAACCACCATTAGGAGAGCTCTGAACTGAAGAAATTTGTATTAAAGTTTCAATTTCTCCGAACAATTCCTATCTTAGCCTCAATTAATTATATCCTCAATGGATTTACTTCACGCATTGTGTGATGTATTATGCAGTCTGAAATTAAAGACTGGACATTTAATATCATAATCCATTAAAGGGATCTACTCACTTTGTTGGCATGTGCAAAAAGTGATGAATGGTTGACACAATGGGAATTGTTGTGATCCGATATTTCCACTGAGCAATGTGTGAAAGTTTCACGTTAAATGGATGTTATATATAAAGTATATGGCCGAGTAATGGGCAAATATTCAATTATAACTCCACCATGCTTGAAAGGTATAGAAAATTACAAACGACTAAATAAAAAGCCTGTTATTTAAAAGAGCCTTTAAAACACAAGAGGTCGCTATTCAAAAAAGCATTAGTTATTACAAAGTGATATTCACTAACTCATGGCACTGACTTTATACACACAGTTAAAGGGAAATTTTCCCCATCATCTATTTACCTTTGATTCATTTCTCTACGCATTAAAACATAATTTCATGCAAATATGTCCAATGTTTGCCCTCTGAACAAAGGAGGGGCATCATTCAAAGTCAATCGCTGTATGGGCTAATCCCATTCATCGCGTATAGCATGGAGGCTGCCATTATATTTTTTGAAACCCGGATTTTGAATTGTTCGCGCCGAAATGCTACGTCAAACCCGAACAAACAAGCTCGGCCTCTTTTTGTATAGCTCTCGCAGCTCGCGGGGTTTGTGCACAAACACAAGGCAAAACGTGAGCCAACAAAAAGAGCAGTTCGGGTTTGACGTCACATTTTAGAGCAATCCGAGTTTCATAAACATCAATGACAGCCTCCTTGGTGTTCGCGATCATTGGGATTATCCCGTACAGCGAGTGACTTTGAATGATGCTCATCCCTTGCTCAAAAGGCCAATGTTGGTCGTATTTGCATGAAATTGTGTTTTAATGTTTAGTGAACATAATCAAAGGTGATTATATGTTGGGGAAAATGTCCCTTTAAGACTATCCAGAGGATTAAATCGTAAATATCTGTTTAACGAAAGGGGAAAACCCCTCTCCGACGCTTCTATTGTTAATGAGTTGATACACTCGCTGACATACGAATAATGAACATTACCAGATTTGCCAAATCCCTGCACGATTCCCGACGTCATCGCAACTTCTTGCAGAATACTCCGCAGAACACTTCCGGTAGAACCCTTCGTAATGCAAATCATGTGCACGTACCTCAAACTCGAACACAATGATACAAAATGTCTGCTATACCATTTATGAATCGCACAATCAATCAAAGCTTGTGTAATACTCTAATTATTGAGAATTCAATGTAATAATCACTTATATGTATACTTTTTTTTCTATAAATAAGATGTATATTGTATAATTCAATGTATATTTCTCACACTCCACCGTTGAACTCATACTTGATTTGATTGGATAGACTTATATCGCACATACTTGACAATTTTAGTTTATCAATTTGGTCGTATGTCAACATAATTGTATGTGGTATTTATACGTAGTATGTGCTTACATTATCTAAATAATGATCATATTCATATAAGTCGCAAATGCCTGTTATACCATTTAGTCTTATTTATATACTTTATATACTTAATGTCCATTTTTTTGTTTCAATTCAATTTCAATTTCAATTTATTCTTGCTTCCAACAAAACATTACAAATTAATTATAATAATTAACAAAAAAAATAGAGATACGGTATACATATTGGAAACAAGAGGGGTCCACTAAAAAGCAGTGCTTAATTGTGTATGTAATCATTCATGTAATCGAACTTTATAGAGTCTATGTACTTTTTGTTCAGTCTTTAATATACCGGAATAAATAAATACATGAAGAGCTCAGTTCCAAAAGGCGCTAAATCCACTTTCCATACAAA
Source organism: Echinarachnius parma (assembly GCA_037951105.1). NCBI lineage: Eukaryota > Metazoa > Echinodermata > Echinoidea > Clypeasteroida > Echinarachniidae > Echinarachnius > Echinarachnius parma. The sequence continues at coordinate 12,046 of JBAMJV010006777.1, read as the reverse complement.
ATTAGTTAAGGATATATCTACATTATATCTAAAAAATTAGTTAAGGATATATCTACAATATCTACATTTATAAGCTACGTAGCTATCTAGGAATCCACATTTTGCGACAAATTGCTCACTGAAAATCAAAATATAGAAAGTTCAATTTTCATATTCCTATAGGCACGTGTACAATGTTGGGCAAAGAAACCTGTTTTCCTCGAAAGTTGAAAAAGTGGTTATAGCGCCTTTTGGAAGAAAGCTCTTCAAATAATAATACAAATAAATAAATAAATAAACATACAGCAAAGTATGAGAGAACCACTAGCTTTCCAAGTAATTTTTTTTCGGAGTTTGACAATGTTACTAGATCCATTTAAAGGGATAGTTGAGTTTTGGTGAAGAGAGTACAGTTTTGGTCAAACTGTTATTTTAGTAACCAAAACATGCACCATTACATTACAAACTAACAGTTATAACTCCACCATGCTCGAAAGGAATACAAAATTACAAATGACTAAGTAAAAAGCCTGTTATCACTCAAAAAGCGCCGTTAAAACTCGAGAGGGCACTCTCAAAATTGTTTGGTTTCATCCATTTTAAATAAAATATTGTGCGTGTGATGTTTTGTTGAAATAGTGATTAGATAGAGACCTCATCAACAACTATTTAAAAACCTCTTTTGTAAATTTTTGAAAAGAGGAAGCATTTAAAACAAATTTTAACGGCTGGTTCAAAATTCGCTAATAGTTGTGGGGCCCGACATTTATTACAAATGGTTATGTTTATGGATATTTCAGCCATTTCTGAACCGATTTTGATCAAATAAAGTTTATTCTGTCATTAAAATATTATGCTCTTTCAAATTTGACACTCAGTTTTTCATTATCTCACAACAAAATTATTTTGTGTAGCGCCCTCTATACCAAAATTCAACTATCCCTTTAACCGACCTCGTCGTTATAATATACTTCTCGCCCCCTTTCATCAATTGGGTCACACATTGTGAAGTGCCATTGATCGATGGAAGCAAACTAACTTTTATATTAAACCTACATCGCTTCTATATATTTTCTTTCTCTTTCTATAACCCTAAGTCCATCTCTAAGTCTTACCCTAGGTAACCGTCGGAAGTGGGTTAAACTATGATGTTCTGAATGATCAGTCATTCCTTTTCGCGCATATCAAAGCTCTGTTCAATAACACCTCCACTTCATTTAACGTATATGTTTTAACAGTTTGATGTGGCTTTTTTAAATAGCAGAAAAGTAAAATGCTGTTTCAATCGGAATAGTTTGACGCCGTTTCAAGTGGAACAGTTTAATGCTGTTTTAGCGGGAACCGTTTTAACGGGGACGTTTGAATAACGTTTTTAATGCGGTAGTTCAGTTTTGGGCGCTGCACGAAATAATTTTGTTGTGAGATAATGAAAAACTGAGTGTAAAATTTGAAAGAGCATACACTTTTAATGGCAGAATGAACTTTATTTGATCAAAATCGGTTAATAAATATATCCGATCGGAATAAATCTGGGGCCCAGATTTATTCAATGATTTTTGTATTAATTTTAAAAATGCTTACACTTTTTCAAAATGTTTTAAATAGTTGTTGAAGATATCTCTATTTAATCATTATTTCAACAAAACATCACGTGCCTAATTTGTGTATGAAAATGGTTGAAACCAATACATTTTTAGAGAGCGTCCTCTTGTGTTTTAATGCCTCCTTTTGAATGATAACAGGGTTTTGTAATTTTCTATACCTTTCGAGCATGGTGGAATTATAACTATTAGTTTGTAATGTAATTGTGCAGGTTTTGGTTACTAAAGCTAAGCCTTACCAAAACTGTACTACCCCTTTAAGCTGAAATAATTGAACCAGTTTTTAGCCATGTTAGCGGAAAAATTAGAAAAGTTTAACTCCGTTTTAAATGTAAAAGGCTTGCAACGATGGCAAACGATATATTTATATTAGTTAGTTAGTTGTATTATGATAATTATGCGATAGCTAGAAGCGATAGAGCAGTTGTGTAGGCAGATCCGACCCGGATGTGAGCAAAGGAGGAGAGGTTATGGATTCAGCTGGATCAAATTTACACCATTTAGCTGGAATACTAGTTGTAGTCGATGTGGTTTTAGCAGGAACCATTTCAATTCGTTTTAACTGGAAAGGTGTAACTATGTTTTAGCGGTAAAACGCTTGCAACGTTGCTATTGTGGTATGATATACATATAAGATGGAGTATGATAATCATGAGATAGATGACACAGAGCAGTTCCGTAGACAGATGCGACTTGATTGAGAGTAAAGACGGACGGGTCAAGGTTTTTCATAATTAATTTATTAATTCTGTCCACGGGGGAAGAGGTGGTGTGCAAGAACTCCCTCAAGGTGGTATAAATGGAGCCTGTCTTATCACTACACATCCTTCCTTAACCATCTGAGTGCCGTGGTCGCCCATAGACATGATGGAGTGTATCCGTTGACCAGAATAATAAGCGTAGTAGAAGTAGTTGTTACCACCCTGATCAAAACAAGGGGTTAATACTATGCAGGACATTTATGGTAATTGTGCTCGTAATTATTACAGTTATATGTTATTATATATTAACTATGTGAGAAATGTAATATCATTTTTAGAGTTAAGTTAAAGGTAGATTTACGGGGGGGGGGGGGGGATTCTCAAGAGAACCAATACTCGAGTATCCCTTTACGATAGTTGATCTAGGAAGGGTGGGTCAGTCGGTAGTTATCTTATTACAGGGCTGCGGCAACAGTTACTTATTCTATCCGAAGTCGCATCATGTCATGCGGCTGATAACGGGTACATGTAAATCAAGTACCTACGAAAGCCAGATGCGGGAACACTGTGAACTTGATGGATATTAGGGAACATACGGATGCAATATTTAAATTCTAAGAAAATTGACCGTCATGACCGTGCTATGATATCTTATTGTATAAGTTCTTCCTAGAATATTGTGCAGATGAAATATAACGGATATATTACGCATTATAATTGCGTGTCACGCCCAGTTTAACGTTGTTTTACAGACTTATTATACTATTCGAGATTCTTTGAATATTGCATGCGGTATTCTTGAGTAAAAATACCCCATTAAAAATGCATCACGTGTGGGTGTTAGCGATTATGGCATAGTTAACGATGGGGTGTGCTACGGGGGCAGAGGTGTAGCATATTGGAGTTAGTTAAACCGTATGTGGAGCGATGTATTGTTAATATTTTGTTTATAAAGGGCCGTAAATGTATCACATGATGCTCACAATACAATGCTTATAATACAGTACACAACGCAAGTTTTACAACATAAATCATGTACTTTTAATTTACACCCCTTTTTTAGAGGTGATACATGACAGTCAATCACTAGTTAGTGGTTACCCAAGAAATCCTTACACCACCGAAAGGATTTATTTAGTTTGATTTATCATGACAGCAAGTACTACTTAATCGGTTTGAATATTTGTAATATATAAGTCGGTCATGCAAACATAATACGAACCATGCAAAATCACACATTTAGACATAGTAATCTTAATGAAATATTAGTAACGAAGGCACGGAATGAGTTTAATCAGCTAGTCGAGGCTAACACGTTCATATCAACGTAAGAAAATGAACATTATTTTGGTCAGCTTAGAATAATACCTTTATAAAAGAAGAATTTGGTATAATTTTGTCATATTTAGACAGAAATATGTAAGAAACTGTACATTAACACATTTTAAAAATAAATAATGATGCCTTACTTTTAAAATAAAAACATACGACAGGCAGTAGTTCAACCCATGACTTGTATCTCATGTACTTAACTTCCACTGAACAGGGTAGAGGTTATAGGAAGATGCTGTGCTTTTGTTTAAGGTCCCATATGTGCAACTCATTATACACACACGAACAAGTCTTTTATGGACACCTGCAGGTGCGCATGCGCACAACTCTATATGAGACGTTGCTTATCTTGGCGATATTTTGATTATCTTATAAGCGTCTGTTGGCCGGGAATCGGGACACGCGCAAATTGGGTAAGAAGCTACACCCCATCCTCGCATTAAATCCTTCGGTCTTCAATATTGCATTTTTTTTTTACTCCCTACAATTGGACATTCGTTATATGACTGGGAGCGTGTTATCCCTTACGCCCCATTAAGTGGCGACAGATTTCACTCATCAAACTGAGCAGCACAGTATCAGTCAACAAAACTTTCATTTAAACGTATTTGGGTTCGACATATACCCCATCCTGCAACATCTAGCGCGTCATTATTTACTTCTACTTGGCATATCCACCATCATCTTGTTATTTTCATGTAAAGTTTCTCGTTTGGGATTCAGATAATGGAGTTACAATGAACTCAGTAAGAGCAAAGCAGACTTAGAATTTCCTGGACAAGAATTGTACGTTATGGGACAGAGCGTTTGATTTTGTAGATTAAAGATGGTGAGTATATTATTAACAGGGAATATGTTATTGCAGTCGGCCATCTGGAATGGTTTGTTTTCAGCGTCTAGTCTTGGTTCAAACTGGCTTATGATGTTAATCTATAGTCAGTCGTATTAATATTAATCTCGTTTTTTGTTCTGTTCTGATTCAACATAACACTGACCTTTTCAGTTTGAATAAATCATATTTCTGTTGTTTATTACGAAACAATTTTAGAACTTGATAACATTCTAAAAACACCCGGGTCAGACTAACCCGGAAAAGAGTCCGTTGGGGCCACACTCCATTCCGGGTAAAAAAATAACTCGGAATGGGGTCAGATGTGACCTCATTCCGGGTCTTCGTGACCCTATTCCGAGTCATTTTTTTGACCCTGAACGGAGTGTGGCCCCAACGGACTCTTTTCCGGGTCAATTCTGACCCGGGTGTTTTTAGATTGTATAAAAACAAACGAAATGTATGTTATTTATAATTAAATATGATCTTAGGTATCAATTTGAAATTTTGCACTGCATTGTCATTTGATTAAACTGTATAATACTAAATGGGTGTTCATATAGCAGACACTACATCTTGTACTTGCATTTATAAACTGTCCACTTGATGTTTCCATTTAATGCATTAATTCTTATCGATGTAGCCATATTTGCTCGACAGTATGTTCCTTCCGGATCAAATGAGGTATTATTTTCCTCTCAAGAGCTTATAATTCTTAAACAGACATGCCAATATGTCTTTGTGATGACACTGTCAATGTAAATTAAGTTTTAACCTACTTTCGCTCGATATATAATCTTGTCACTACACAGTTTTCAAGTTTATACCGGATGGACGTAATATTACGTTATCAGTAAGGATTTTGAGGTGTTACTGTTTGATAGTTAGATAGTTATCTTTAATATGTGGATACAATATTTAATTTCAAATGTTGAAACGATGTATTTGCTTTTTATAGAACCCATCAGAAGGTTACCACAAAAAAGAACAACAGCCATTATGTTTCCTTCTTTCAGTTGGCTTGGAAAGGGATCTAGTAAACATTGTCATAATCCTAAAAACTAAATGATAATTTGCAAGTTTTTATGACTAAAATTCTGTTTGACCACAACTGTACTATCCCTTTAACACGGAATGTCTTTAAGGTTTCAGGCAATACCATCTCGGAGGGAACAGGTTAACTACAGTGAACGTATTCTCCGTAATCTTGTTGAACAAACTCAGTTGAAACTTTAGTTGCATTGTCATATACATTGTTAAAGGGATAGTACAGTTTTAGTTATTTAAACGTGTAGGTTATCATTCAAACTAACAGTTATAGTTCAAAGATGCTTGAATGTAGTGGCGTAGTGAGCAAAAACTTTTGGGAGGCTGCAAAAATCCGCATCACCACAGGGTTGCCAACTTTGAGCAAGCGGTGAGTCTGTGACTTTGCGAGGGAGGGAAGCGACCAAGCCCGAAGGAGCGAAGCGACTGAGCGGGGGGGAGGGTGTCCCCCTCCCACGGTAGGGGGCTTTTGCATTTTAGACTTGTAACTGTGCAATCTAGTGCATACCTAGGACTTGACGCCATGTACTATTTGGTCAAGTGTGTCATGATTCTACCGACTGAAAAAGGAGTTATATTTGCTTCATGAATAAAACGTTATTTGAAAATATGCACCCAAAATAATATTCGCAAAGTGACATAAACAGTTCAAACATCAACATAAACAAGGTATACCAGACGTAGACAAGACCGATCCCCGAGGGAGCGAAGCCACCGAAAGGGCATAGATAGGGGGAGGGTTTGATGGGAGGTGGATGTCCGCCCATGCACGGTATAAGGGAGCTTTTGAAATTGTATACTTAAAATTGTGCAATCTGGTGCATAACTAGGAAGGAAATTTGACCTGACATGAAGTAGAATCTTAGTTATCATGTTTCAAGAAACACCGTTTTTAAAAATCACTGGTATCGAATTTGAAATAAGCCATGAATTAATTTTATTCGGGGGGGGGGGGGGGGCAAGAGCCCCCCTTCCCTCCAGTACGCCAGTGCTTGAATGGTTGTAAAACATATAAACGTATAAGTTACAGGGCTGTTTCTATTCAAAAGCAACCATTCACACAAGAGAGCGCACTCCAGACACCTCAAGTTTCAAACTGTTTAAAAATCAACATTAATGTAAATGTGATGTTTGGTTAAAATAATTTTTCAATAGAGATATCATCAAAAACTACTAACATTTTTTTTTAAATTATTGATATTTCAGCTGTTCCTGCACCGATTTGTATCAAATAAAGTTAATTTATTTCTTTAAGATTATGTGCTCTTTCACACTATACACTTAGTCTTTCATAACCTCACAAATTATTTCTCGAAGCGCCCTCTATACAAAAACTGAACTATCCCTTTAAACTAAACGTGAACTAACTTCCGTTGTCCTCCTACTCGTAGCAATATGAAACTTGTATGAGTTGTTCGACTTCCCACTTCGTTACTCATATATACTCCGCAAAAAAAGAAACTGGACACTTGTATAAGCTGAAATATTTCATATTAATGTACGATAAAGTGTAGATTTCATATATCAAATTAAAGGGAATTTAGTCCTCTGCATGCAGGGTATACATTAAAGGTGTAATCGTTCATGCATGGAATGCCATGGTCAATTAACCATAGCAAGGTCTGTTTTCAAAAATAGCAAATACAATGGAGGACCACACCATTCGACTGAAATGATCAGGATGATAGTAAGCGTTTCACTCAAAACAAGATGTGCGGGGCAAGTTAAATTATGACATTATTTAACTTTATTGTTATGAACAAACTCTGAAAATACAAAATTTTCAATAAAACAGGGCCAGGCTATGAGAGCATCATCATACTGGTCTGTATTAGAGGCATGAAGCTTGTCTGTTTGAGTGTGTCCCCTGCAATTTTAACCATAGTTACCTAGAGAAATGTCATGTTAAAGTCTGCCCAACTGTTTGACCAATGGTGACATCAGGTTTGGAAGATCTTTGGACTACGGTAGAATTCTTGAAAATAATTTATACCATTTTTCATGCTGAAATAAGGGCACAAACTGTGTTTTGTGTTTTCGACTAATAAACATTTGCTAGGGAATTCCCCATTTTTTACTTTGGATGAAAATAAAAACCTATAACGTTCACAATTTGTCTTCATTTATACTTTTTATTGAGATGAAGATAGCAAAGGTCACATTTGTATTGAAAATTATGCCATGTCCATGAATATAGCGTTTTAGATTATTGCTTATCAACATTTATATGGTTGAGTGGATGTTCCATTTTTGCTATTTTGAAAACAGACCTTGCTGTGCTTAATTGACCGTGACAAGTCATGCATGAATGATTTCATCTGGATTTTATGCCGATATTGAAGAGGGTCGTTCTATCTTTAATTTGATATACAATATCATATATTTGATTGTAATGAATATGAAATATTTGGTCTTATACAAGTGTCCAGTTTCTTATTTTTTTGCGGAGTATATTTCGTATTTTATATCACCTAATTCTGAAACTTGATTCAACTTTGTGCAACCCTCCGCCAATGAGTTATGACTCGCATTGTGCATTTTCGCTCATTACTTGGCCATATGTCATTCATGTATCATTAAAATTCACACTTCACATAGTGGGTGCACATGAGACTACATTAATAAACATGTCGTCAACCTTTTGTCGGTTTTTGCATGCGGCAACATATTTTCCAGGACCCTTTAAAGGGGAACAATTCTCCAAAATAATTCTCTGAAATGGAAAAGGGAATAGTTTTGAAAATTATTACCACTTAATAATTATCTGAGAATATGAAAACTCATAATTACTACTACCAATAAATTAACCAAATATTTGTAGCATTAAAAAAAATAAGTTCCTTGTTTCAAACATAGTTACCAGATCATTTTAAAGGTTAACCAAAATGATTATTTGAAATGTGAATGGGGATAGTTTAAGTTACAGACCAAAAACTAAAAGTAAATCAATTTTCCGAAATTTAAAAAACTCATTATTACGCAAAATTATCTACTATCAATAATATAACTAAATATGTATATTATTTACGAATAAGTTTCGTGTTCCTTGTATTTACAAGCATACATTTCCGAACATAACCCTACACATTGCCTGGACGTTGTCTGTAATACTCAAAAAGCATGTGAAGTCATTGCCTGGCAGAAATATCGCATGTATCTGTACAAATGAACCGTGACTTTTCGCATTGCAGTGACGTCATTTGTCCACGCTCCTGCAATGGCAATCGCGAATTTAATGGGCGGGCGATAGGCAACTCACGGATGATTGTAATCATTGTATATATTATTGTAATTCTTTTAAAATGAAACTCAGGCTGAAATATCACCCCCAAATGATATTTTAATGACATAATTCGGTGAAATTATTTTGTTTGGCAAAGGCCACTTGTAAATTAATCTTTTTCGCATATAAATGTTTTTGCCTTTGTTCCTTCTACGACTTGTCATCATGATATCTGTCTGGATGAATTACTTAAAAAGAACAACACATTGTGGCATGTGATGGTGTTTGTCAGTTAAAGCAATGATTAAACAGAAAGTTCATCAACAACTATTTAAAAATCTCTTTGCACATTTTTGAAAAAGTGTAAGCATTTATTTTATTTTTTTTAAATGATCGATTAAATGTTGGATCCCACATTTATTCAGATCGGATAATATTTTATTTGATATTTCAGCTGTTTCAGAACTGATTTTGATCAAATGAAATTTATTCTGTCATTAAAATTGTATATTGCCTCTTTCAAATTTGACACTCAGTTTTGCATGACCTCACCAAAAACTATTTCTTGAAGCGCCCTCTATAGCAAAGTCAACTGTCGATTTAAATATTTAACTTGTCTTGAACTGAATGGGTCCCTTTGATATCCTGCCATTGTATAAACAAATGCACCAGATTACTTAACTTTTTGTTCGCTTTCTACAAATGGTGCGTTACAGTAACTGGGTCCATAATTATGAAACACTTTATCTGTGCGTTACTAGTAACTGGGTCATATTATGGAACACTTCATTTGTGCGTAATGATAAACTGTTATGTATTATAATTATAACGCATAGATATGAAAATGCAAAGTTATCTATTATTGTCGCATATGTTTTATTACAAACTGGAACAATATAAAGGTAAGTCGGGTTTGACATTGATATTGTGGGTGCTTATGTTCAGCATGAATTGCCTTCATTCTGTGTATTCAACGACGAGTACTTCGGCCACATTGCTCATTACATTGACAATTAACCATCCAACCAACAATGGCGTCACAGAACGAGAGGGTGCATTGGTGTTATCATAAAAGGAAGTAACATTAACTGTTTAATTACAGTTATTGACATTAAAATAGTGTCAATATATGGTACCCCTATATATTCTTGTAGGCCATGGTTGTCATTTACGTAAGCGAGCGTAATTTCACTTCGTTATTTTACTCTAAACATTTTCTCTCTCTATGTACCATACATTCTGTCATGACGTTAAGATCATAATCTGCCTACTTTTCTATCTCATGATTTTAAATAAATTTATGTGACTACTTTGTTTCTTTGATGTCTATTAACTTTGATATATTTTGTTTTCATTAATGTGGTTTTAATCTTGCCTTCTTTTTGATTTCTCAAAAGAAATATTCATACATAATTAATTTTCCCAATATCTCTTTCCTCGAATGTGTCATAACAATTCAAAAGGTAAGTGACTATTCCATATTCGTTATCAATACTTGCAAGTCAGTTTCAGCTTTTCTTAAAGGGGGACCACCGGGCAAAGAACAACACATTATTATATGTTTTGGTACCTGTTTTTGTGATATCAAATAGATACCCAACCACTTTGCAAAGGGTCATGTGTGTAATTCATAAACAAAGCAATTAATTTCCACCACTTAACGGAACCACTACTACTTTCCTGGTTCCATACGGGGCCACACATTTGCGAGTGGCCCAATGCTATTCACGCGTACGTTTGTAGACAATAGAATCCCAGGCGATTCGTTCGCTCTGCACACATTAGTCTACGTGTGTCTAGTATCTTAGTGTCTAGTACATGCAGGATAAACCGATCTGATACATGAACAGATGACATGTTTATTACATCTAGCGATTATCACTTGTCTTCCTTTCGTGGAAGGCTAAGCGGAAACTGGACACAAAATACACGGGTATGAGTAAACAGTGAACATCTTCTCGCGTTTACTCCAAACTTGCAGAACAGATGTTTAGAACAGCGCGGGACTAAACGTATGGTAGGGGATCAAAATAGATCGCTGGGTACACAGCTCGAGTTCTATTGTGAATGGACGAGGTATATAGTACGGAAGACAGGAACGGTTAACCTTCCTAGTACCAATAGTACATGTTTATGTGGAGAGTCTGCTTATACATCTGGGCCCCGTTGCAGAAAGAGTTGCAATCGATTGTCACTGGTTGTAATCAATTGCAAGTCAGATCATTTGACGAAATGCGCAAATTTGATTGGTTCAAAATAATGTGGGGGGCATATTTCCCGACTTTAAATAAATTGCAACTTTATATATCAATTGTATCTCATTCTGCAACTGCGCCCTGGTGTGGTAAGCGTTAAACAATTAATGATAACGGGATGAAATTGGATTATATAACAATCCAAGACGGTGTGGGTGCATAAATGTTTAGAAAAATGGGCATAAAATGATCTCGAGCGCGGGGATAGGGATGATTAACAACGTAACTGTTATGTCGTTAGGTAAATGGCCGGATGATTAGAATGAGTTGCAAAAGACAATAACAATACGGGGGAAAGGAATGGGTTTATATAGTAATACATGGTTTTAATATAGGTGACAATATGTATTGTGTTGTTGTACGTATGTAACACGTATACTTCATGGAAGTATTATGGAAATATTCTTATGAACATTGTGATAGCTAGCTGTTTATGATTACCTGGAAGGTACCACACACATTTTCTATTTACATTTCATAACATTCATAAATCGTTGTTTGTCCTTCCCTGCTATGAAATATACAATATTTGCTGGGCGAACTGAATTACCTGGTCTGAGAATTGGAGATTTTTCGAGCAAATTTTCCCCTTCGCTCAAATCACTAACGCATTTTGTATCCATAAAAGTGTGAAATTAAAATGGAAAGGTAGCCCCGAGGGACGACCACCCACTTCTTCCGATATCGATTTGGCGCGGCAGCCCCGAGTGGGTTCATTCTCTGTTGGTTTTGTCAGGGTTAAGATTACAGTAGTGTTGAAGAATCTGGGTCAACACATACACTTTGCATCAAGATCATTATCAACATTGTGACGTCACCATGCTCTTATGAATGCAAGGGACATTTGATTTGGCACTTTTAAACATGTTAAAGGGGAGGATAGCACCCCCGTATAGATTATTGTAAAAACTATTGTGATTGGAATGTTTGTCTATTGTGTTGGCACGAGAGATAACAAAATAGTTTCCCAGTTATGTTACAATTATGATTTTGGTGTCACGATTCTGAGCCATCGCTCCCTCGCCTAGAAAACATGGAACATATTGACATCCGGAACTCTCTCTTTCACCGTGTTCACT
>JBAMJV010006776.1:0-15897 GCA_037951105.1 Echinarachnius parma | reverse complement strand
AACACATTTGCTCTCAAAGTTACATCTCTTTATAATTGTACACTTATCTGCCGTATTCAGTCATTGTGCGGAAAACCGGGGAAAACCAAGTACTGATTATTGACATAAGGGTTGAGTCGTGATTTCGAAATATATTTTCCTATTCAATCTATGTACAATCATTGTTGTGGGGAAAAGCCAGTACGGTTGGCAATGCATTATCATGGTTCCTTGGTTCTGAATACAAGATTACACTCCGCCTGATGTGTTGCATGCTAAAATTAGAAACGTGTCGTTTCGTTAAACGGGCGGTTTTTTTCTTCTTGACGAAGGCTCCGGGAAACTCATTTAACACCTGTTCACCTACAATACAACACGTCGTTATTTGTGAGGCAACCGTAACTCATATAGCCGGATTTAGCTCCAGAACATATTGGCCTTGGACACGACTATGAGGTATGTGTTGCTTATATTTTGACCATTTACCCATCGTATTCATTACTATCTGTAAAGTGCCAGTGATTTTACAGCTCTATGGCATGAGTGTGCATTAATGCAAACGTGGCACTCAAGGATTGTTCGTTTTTCCCGTTACATTTTAAGCGCGAAAACATTTTAAGCGCGAAAACCCTTATGTCAATAATCAGACTGTGTTTAACGCAAACGCACTGCCACTGTCACGTGTGTATAAATTGTGTAGGTGTGTACATGTTAACAGCATTAGCGGCCCTAGTATAGGCCAAACATCATAGCCTACTTATCGAAAGCAATTATACATTTATATTTGTTTCAACTGGGTACACTTAAAGGGATCTATTAAATGTCCAGAAGTAATGCGGACATGTCAAGTTAAAGGGATAGTTGAGTTTTGATACAGAGAGTACAGTTTTGGTCAAACTAAATTTTAGTAACCAAAACCTGCACCATTTCAGTACAAACTAACAGTTATAACTCCACCATGCTCGAAATAAATAAGAAGTTACACATGACTATAAGTAACCAGTCTTCAGATTTTTGACCAAAGACTAGGACTCGGACATGGAAATTCCCTTCCATTAATTGCTCACTTTGACGAGTTGAATTAAGGGCAGATAATTAAGCGGTTTATTCAAACACGGTTCCCACTCCTCAGAGCGTTTTCTGTTAGTAGTGAACGGCAACATATGAACATGTATGGTTAAAAAACTAAATGAATGTCGAGCACATCATTGTTACTCTTTAGCGGATGATGTACTGTACACAAATGTATGCTGTTTACTTTTAGAGGGATATCATTCAGCAACATTCTTTGGTAGTAAAAATCAACACATCCAAAATTATAGGCTAGTGTATTAAAAAGAAATGATTTCTTTATGCGATATGTCGCATGAGGATGGTTATTAAATGTGTCACTTTGTGTGTTCCCTCTTTTAGGATCTTCATCAGGCTAGCCTTGATACCTATACTAACCCCCTTCCAAGAGTACAATGAAGGAATACAGTGTACTTCTTAGATTTGTTTCTTATTATGAATGGTAGTTATTGAGCTTTACAATAATGTCATCTAATCAGTGAAAAAGACTCATCCCAAAGACATGTCAGCTTATACCCTTTAATTTTGACTTTGTATTTCCAAACGATGTCGATACACCCTCGTATCCCAAGCCCCGTATTATAATATTGAGTGTCAATCGCAACCAAATTGTTTGCCGGTTCATAATGTAAAATGCGACAATTCATGATATCAAAGTTGATTTGTTTGAAATATTATACACAATACAAAAGTAAGCAAATATGGTTTAGAATCATTGTACTCATTATTGATTCTATGGTTATTTGATAATCTTCCTAGACCTGAAAATCTTTACAAAGGCCTGAGGTTTTGCTTGTAATAAAGATTGGAAGGACACATGCCTTCCGATAATGAGGTCCCGAGTTTGGAACCAGAGAGCGCCCGGATGGATGGAACGTAGTTATTTAGCACTGTATTCGCATACAGGGTGACAGGCTGGAAGACTCCACAGGGAGTGGAAATGTTTACTTTGTGTTCTAGATTGGTTACAGTATGTATTCACTGACTGGGACTCTGGGAATAAACATGATGATGCGCCCCGCGCGTCAAATAGACAGAACGTTCGCTATACAGGGTGGCCCAGAAATAACGGAACGGGGCACTTCCCAAAGTAAAGTAACAAAATGAACGTGTCCATCGGATAGGGTGTCCCTTCCAATGGACAACGATACCAAGAAAAGTAATTTTGGACGTGTAGTTTTTGTTTCAGGGCGCTTTGAGTGAGACCATGTCAGGTTCCTATTTTTGTAAATTTTTACAAAGTCAGTGCCTGACAAATGAGACTTATTGCTCTACATACCATTGAACACGCGAATATTCCGCGCGCCATTGTTAGTGTGCATTCAGCTGTGTGCCGAGCGGTGCCGAGAGAATGGGCTTAATTGGTCACTAGTATGACGGGCAGTAAGTCTCATTTATCAGACACTGACTTGGTAAAAATTGACAAAAATAGGAACCTGACATGGTCTCACTCAAAGCGCCCTAAAACATAAACTACACGTCCAAAATTACTTTTCTTGGTATCGTTGTTCATTGGAAAGGACACCCTATCCGATGGACATATTCATTTTGTTACTTTATTTTGGGAAGTGCCCCGTTCCGTTATTTCTGGGCCACTCTGTATAGCAGCAACCTCATTGTCATTATAATTATTACAATTAATATTTCCTTCGTGTGTTCCTTGTTTCAAATTCTTGTATTTTGTATCATTTTTTTTTTTTTTTTTTGTATTTATTTATTTATTCCTGCATGTCTCACAGTTAACAATTTCGTACATAAGAATTAACTCTCATAACATCGAAATAGAAACACACAGAGGTCGGCAATATAAGCTAGCAGCTTGAAGTGATGCCATACCTAAGATTTACAAGTTTTACATATTCTTAAAACATAGATAAACATAAATTAATAATACAAGAAAAGAAAAAAAAGTAATACAAAACAAATATAAAACATTATTTACAAGTAAAGAGAAAGATGATAGTTAAAGTCTCTACAGTATGTTCTAGAGCAGGAAGAAATGTAGCAGGCATGATAGAAAGGTACAGTCCATACTAGAAGAGAAATACGGGAAACAGAGAGAGAGAAAAGAAAAAGTGGGGGAGAGTTGAGAGAGGGGGAGACAGGTGTGAATATGCCTTATGTAGTTACTTAACAGTGACATATTATGCCGAATTACACATACAAATATATATAGAATACTACAATACATGTTATCGTAGGAATTAACAAACCAACTGATTGAACAAAATGTCTTACACAAAAACGTTTGCAATGAGCATGCGTTTGACTGCATTTTTAAAAGAGTAAATTGTAGGCAAATTACGTGTTTCAATTAACAAAGAATTCCAAACGTCTGGACAAGTATGTCTCACTGATTTATGTGCCAGTACTGTACGTGGATTAAACAAATGCAAGTTTGCTGCTTGTATTGTCGAATAAGAGTGAATTGCATTGTTTTTCAAAAACATAGAAGTAAACGAGGCAGGCAAAATGCTATTATTATAACGATACATGAATAAAGAGGTTTGAAGAAAATTAATTTCACCGACTTTAAGACATTTAAATCTAACAAACAACGGATCTGTGTGCTCACGATAACCAACTCCAGCACAAATTCTTAAAGCCTTTTTCTGTAACAAGTGAATGTCATCTGTTACACTCTTTGACACAGCCCATAGCATATTACAATACGAAATATAAGGCAAAATCAAGGAATTATAAATCATTAATAATATTCTGTCAGACACAAGATATCTTACTCTATATAAAATCCCAATACTCCGAGAAATCGGAGTCATTATACTATTCCGGTGGTCATCCCAGTCTAGCTTCTCATTAATATGAACACCAAGGAACTTAGTACATGCCTTTCTCTCGAATACAACACCATTCAATCTAACATTTGCTCATTACAAATCTTTCTTCCTTTGCCAGTGTATTTAAAACAAATCATAATAGATGCTATTTAACATTCAGTTGGTTTTTACAGATATAACATGTGTCATACTATACTCATCTGAAACATTTCAATAAATTTATATCCATAAGAGTATGTGCAATTTCATTTTCTATGTCTGACATGTGACATAAAAAAGACACGTGACATACAACACCATAGATTTAAAAAGGCAACATGTTGTATCAAAAGATGCACAAAATCTATGGAAGGCATTTTCGAAGAAATGCGATGATAGCAGCATGCGTATGGGTGTAATTGAGAGAATAGCATAGTAGAACATTCATGAACCCTAATGATTTAAGGCGCTTTTAACGTACAGTAGCTGGGGTAAAAGCCTGCATATGTGTTTTGTGGACATCCAGTAGCTAGTTCACGAGAATATGCACCTAGTTTGTGCTCATGTCCTAGAAGACAATGGTTGGCCCCAACCAAGTATAATATTCCATGTCTGTATATTATAAACTGGGTTCCAAAAGAAACTTATCACGTTTTCAGAGCGGCGCTCACTAAAATCTATAGCATCAAAAATGCTCATAATGAAGCATATCTTAAAAATTAAAAGTTTCCTTTTGTCAAAAAGGAGAAAATGTGATTGAATAACTATAGGTCACTTTTAAAAAATCACAGAAACTGCTCGCTGCGAACCTCCACGAAAAGCGGTCTATTCAGAACTTTCAATAGCTATTCATTCAACTTCAAAGCGGGTTACGTAACCACTAGACTGGCTATTGTCCGTACCGAGCTCTGTGTCCGAAAGGCAAGCAGTTTCTGTGATTTTTGTAAAATGACCTCTTGCGATTTCACCTTATTTCATTCTTTGTTAACTAAAGCAAACAATTTTTGTTTGGATGAGCTTGCTAAGGGATATTGTAGCTAGTCTATTCCCAATTATGAGTAATTGTTATGATTTGGATTTTAATGTGTGTCGCTCTGAAAAGTTGATAAGTTTCTTTTGGAACCCAGTTTAGTTACTCTATGGTATAGCCCCTTTTGCTCCCTCGGTAATTATGTTCACGCACATATTATGGTTAAACATGTGAAATGCAGACGATGAATGAGATATGTTGAAGCTTGTCAATAATTGGCAATGAATCAAATTTTATGCTGATTCACTGTAATTTGTTCAATGTTGAAAACGACCATAATGTGTTCATCAACGAAAAGTGGTTTCGTTTTCTAAAGGGGTAGTACAGTTTTAGTAAGGCTAAAATGTAGTAACCAAAACCTGCACGATATTATTACAAACTAACATATATATATATTTCCACCATGCTCGAAAGTCAAAGAAAATTACAAAACACTAGGAAGGCCTATTATCATTCAAAAAGAGCATTTTTTAAAGACACAAACATGTTATTTTTTGTTGAAATAATGATTAAATAGAGAGATCATCAAAAACTAGTTAAAAACCTATTTTGAAATTGTTTGAAAAAGTGTAAGCATTTTTTGGAATGAAGCAAAAATCATCGAATAAATCTGGGGCCCAGATATAGTCCGATCAAATATATAATTTGAAATTTAAGCCGTTTCTGAACCTATATTGATCAAATATAAAACTACTCCTTAAACAAATAAACCAAACATAGTATTGTATATAAGAAACCATCAAGATTAGAATGATTTTGCTATTATCTTTTCAAAGTTTCTGAATGAATATACCTATTTTCAACATTGTTTCAACACTCGAATGAAAGACAGATTGATGTACATTTAAATATAGCTTGTTTTAACAGGCTTTGTAGTATATGCTTCTATGATAGTCCCGATTTTAATTCTGTAATGAATAGGCACAAACTCAATTTGAATTGTATTATCTATTATTATCATGATTGTACACATGCATATACAGTATTAAATGGCGTGGGAAGCGTATGCATTCAAAAGCAATGAACTTTAGACTGTCAAGAATAGGCACAGACTATCTGGCGGGAAAACCGATAATAGGATATTGATATAATTGAAGGTGATTAACAAAAGGGGTGAGTAGTACGTTTGTTCAAAGGGTGACAGGGTATACTGATGTGTGTTTCTTTTCATAACAAACTCATGGTCCTAAGCAAGTTGTCTTTGCCTCGACGAGTTCCAAATTCGACGCGACGATGGCGGCGGAAAATGTGGGATGGGCCGGGGTCAGATTTATCAATGCGCTGTGTCTTTTCCATGCACATGTACGAGCAAAATCATGCACCTGAAATTCGGGCAAAACAATGTCATATTCGAGAAAAACCAAGCCATACTCGGGCAAAACCAAGTTATATTCGGGCAAACATTGTCATATTCAGGCAAGCCATGTAATATTCGGGGAAAGTCATAATATAATTGTTAAACAAAACCGTTTATATAATGGGCAAAACTGTTATTTCTGGACTAGGTCATCAAAACACATATCAATTTTGGGCATCAGAAAGGCGATAACCTTTTATTTGTGTTTGGCTTGTCAGGTGAAATGACGAAAAGGACAATTATTCTGGCAAAATATCTCAACTCCCCCTAATAAAAAAAAATTTCCCCTACTCCCATAGACTTGCACAAATTGTCTTCAGTCTTTCTTTCCTTTACACAATTGTTGAAATTGTCCGTTAAAATATTAATTAATGTTATGAGAAATGAATTATATGAATCATGCGACAAGACAAAATCTAATACAAATGTACACTCGTTGGCTATCTTCTGCTTCAATCAAGAAAAAGTCTATGGCATGCTTGTTTAATTATTAACTTTACAAATTGAAAAAGAGTTGTATTAAACACCCATGCATATTTGTAGCTCAGACCACCCTGATTACTTTGGGAGCAGTGGGGCCTGAAGTGTCTTAGTGTACTCGGACTGTTGTAAGGGGGCACACGACATAATTATTATGTATTTCTTAATTCTTTCAAATATTTTCCTCTGATGGTTTGTATGTTGTTTTTTGTGTTTACAAAATATTGGGCCCCCACTTTCCTACGTCACTGGACCTGAATGAAGCCAATAATAAAGGCAAATATTTCCATTACTCCGAACAGTTACCACCCTTTGTCGTGACCTAATACCATTGACATACTTTTTTTCAGTTTCTGGAAATTGCATGCTAGTAAGTAGGCCTACATGATGTCGCGTCCACGTGACGGCGCTGGTCCATCTTCTGCTTCTGCCTCACATCAACCTCGTGAGACAATTACTGTATATGATGCAAGACCATCAGCTACATCTGAATCAGAAACACTGGAAGACGTCAAACCTGATTTTGCAGACCTAAAAAAACAACTAAAAGAGGTAAGTCATAAACACATGCAGGAAGATGCCCCACACGAAAATTACTATGGCGGTCACTAAATATTCAGTTAGTGACAATACTAAAACAGCCACTACTGTATTAATTTATCAAATCAACTCCTTAGGGTAGCAAATAATAACTATTAAACAGTTTCAAATCTTTGGAAGGTTTAGGTATTTAATTCAATTTGATGTGAGGTAAATATATAAACTAAATGGTTTATAAGGTTGTAAGCAACATAACATTACAATACAATGATGTTGTTATTTTGATATTTTAACACATATTTTAACACATGTGAATGTATGTTATATGTGTATCCATTTACCATTACATAAACAGTGCAATTACGAGGAGGCGTTAACATCGAAAATCTATTATGTCGTTTGAATGGGATTACAATGAATACGAAGCACACGAAAGAAGAAAATGGAATAGTAGTTGGAAGTCTTCCCCCTGCAGTGGAGAGATAAAGGCTAGATAGATAGACACTTATCTAAAAAGGCTTGATGTAGACACTTTTTTGTAATTGCGCTGGCAAACTTATGCAGTGTCAAGGTTATTTGCACATACATAACTCCCCATAATTATACAAGTAATTGACATGTTAAAGGGTACCACCACCCACAAATAGTTTTTTTTATAAATGAAAGGTAACATCTTTAGTATAGTCGATTCCATCAACAAGCTCAAACAAATATGTTTCCAGAAAAAAATATATAATTGGAAAACGCATCACCATTGTAAAGCATGCGTTCATGGGTCTGCATGTACAAGACAACTTTGTCCAGTGCGAACGAATCGTCATCGATTCTATTGTCTCCAAACGTACGCGTGAATAGCATTGGTGCACTAGCAAATGTTCGGCACGTACGGAACCAGGAAAAAATAGTGGATCCGAAAGTGGTGGTAATGAATCGCTTTGTGTATGAATTACACAACCCTTTGCGAAATGTTGGGTATCCATTTGATAACACAAATGGGTACCAACACATATTGTTATCTGTTGTTCTTTGCATGGTGGTCCCCTTTAACAAAACTAATATAACACATCGACTACGAACACCTGGTCTGTCAGTATAAACTGTGTGATCCTGTAAAGCGTCAGATATTGCCCAACCAGGGGCGTCGATCACGGGGGGATGGGGGGATATATCCCCCCCCCCAATATTTCAGGTGGGGGGATGGCCTGTATTATCATCCCCCCCCCCCCCATATTTGGGGTTCAAAAATATATAATAACATTACAATTAAGAAGCATTGCCCCCTCTCATGAATGGAAGTTGTTACTATAGTCTACTTTAAACCACTTTTTGATAATGCTAAACTGCCCAAATCCAAAATTTTCTGGGGCTGCGCCCCTGGAACCCCCATTAAGGTTATTTGACCCAGTCCCAGCCCTGTACTCATTAAATAGTTTTATTCAGGACTTCTCTCTTGGCAAACTTTCAGGCGATCCTGGCCCACTGTGCGTAGGCGCTTCGCTCACTAATATTGAGCTATTCAATAGATAATTGTATTTCTGGATATTACAAATCCCAAAGCTTCCGGGGGCTTCACCCCCTGGACCCCCAATAAGCTTTCCAATGTGGGTATCCCTTGACTTATTCTATTCAGGGGTCCATCAGGATGATTGCAATCGACAGTATTTATCTATCAGACTAGAATTCATCCATACTTGGACAGTGCCCTCATCATAGCAGCAGCTTGCAATGTGCACTTAATAATCTTCCAATCTCTAAACAGCTAAATCAAAAGCCAATTAACTAAAGAATAGTTAACTCTATATTTACATATAGACAACATATTTATATCTGGATATTACAAATCCCAAAGCTTCCGGGGGCTGCGCCCCCTGGACCCCCAATAAGCTTCCCAATATGGGTATCCCATGACTGATGCTATTCAGGGTTCCATCAGAATGCTTGCAAATATGTATCTATCAGGCTTAAGTTCATATTGGACAAAGCCCAGTTCATAACATGATGCTTGCAATGTACACTTAATAATCTTCCAATTTCTAAACAGCTGAATTAAAAAGCTTTGGGGCCCCCTAACCCCCCCCCCCCCCCCTCCACACCCTCAGCCATAAAAACCCGGGCACGCTGCTGGGTTGTCGCTTCGCTCCCTCGCCAGAGATGGTCAAAATTACGAATCATCCCCCCCAATGGCGAGAAGAAATCGACGCCCTTGTGCCCAACATTATATTTGAGACTTCAATCCTGTACCAACATCATTGTAAGATGTGTCCGAATGATGTGTACAAGCTTCATTGAAAAGAACACTGGTTTCCTGTTTTTAAAAGGCGAAAATATGCGTCAGCTTTTACAACCAATTACTGTATGACGTTTATAAGGTTTATGACCGTTCATTGGAGCGCTTGAGCTGAATGATAGATATCGTCATACTAAAGGGGCATTTGACAAAATCTAACCCTATTTTATTATTCTCTTACAACACGGTAGAAGAGAAACGAGGAAGCTCCAAGTAATTTCTTGGAGTTAGACATTGTACAGGCATCCCTTTAATATACGTATAGTATGAATAGGGGTAAATGGAAGTCGAGGTACTGGTCTAACTGAACTTAAGCGAGTACAACTGGCTTCTATGTTATCGTTAATAAACCCGCTGGAATCTCATTTCCTTTGCTCCTTTTTAGTCATATCATTTTTCTGGTCAGTTTCTTAATATGTTTTGATGAAAGGAATAGTTGAGTTTTGGTATAGAGGAGGCTACACAAAATGTTTGTTGTGAGATAATGACAATTTGAGTCTCAAATTGGAAAGAGCATGCAAGTTGAATTTTGAATGACAAAATAAACTTTATTTGATCAAAATCGGTTCATAAATGGCAGAAATATCCCTAAACATTACCTTTCGTAATACATGTGGGCCCCATAATTATAAGATAAGTATGAACAAGCCGTTAAAATGCTTTACAATGCTTCCTCTTTTAACTGAAAACTGTACAAGAGATGCTTTTATATATAGTTATTGATTATCTCTCTATCTAATCACTATTTCAACAAAACATCACAGGCACAATATTTTATTTTAAATGGTTGAAACCGGTAAGGGTAAAGATAGCTCCCTCTTGAGTAAACGGCTCTTGTTTAATGATAACAGGCTTTTTACTTAGTCATTAGTAATTTTGTATTCCTTTCGAGCATGGTGGAGTTATAACTATCAGTATTTAATGTAATGGTGCAGATTCTGATTACTAACATTCAGTTTGACCAAAACTGCACTCTCTTTACCAGAACCCAACTATCCCTTCAAGTAATATTCATAATTGTACAATGATTGAATGGGAACACGATTCTCAGCGTCTCATTTGGAGGCTGTTTTAATTCAATTAACATCCGTTCCCTGCCGGAAAGAACACACACATCCGCTGTGTGAACATAGTGTGAACACACTGTGTTTCGCATTGTGGACCACAATCTTAAATTCGAGCGTGTACACAGTGTGAAAACCAACCCACACTGAGAACACACTGTGACTACACTGTGAACACATTGTGAGGGCACTATTGCCACAGTGGTAAATTGCATGCGTTCACAGTGTGTAAAATGGTGTGCTCACACTGTGTATATCAGCGATGTCACGGTGTTCACAGCGTGTTCACACGCTCGAATGTAACGTTGTGGCCCACACTGTGCAACAGAGTGTGTTCACATTGTGACGGCTTCCCATAGCCGATTTGTGTTATTAAGCGTGCCATAGGCACGAGACGTTGATTATTAACATGGTTGCTTTTCAAGTCACATCTCGGCAGTTTTGTGTGTTTATTTCGTCTATTGTTTACTTATTTTGATATTTCTGGAGTGTGCAGAAGGTGACGGACTACCAGTCCATAACAATTTGGGGCTTGTAGCCGGGAGAATTTGCAGTTTTCTGTAAGTTTCGAGGTAGTATTGCCGGTTTTTTTTATGGTGTGTGCTGAAATTTATTTTGCCTGTTAATATCCCGCCGTACTCGTTCGGCGTTATCGTTTGCGCGCGATCTCCGCGCCGATGTTTCTGGGTCGCTGTGACGGTAGATTTGCCCGTGCAGTGTGTGTACTCAGGTTATGCTTAGTGAGGTTTTGTATACGTATTTTAATTGTATACGGGTTGCACTGTGGGGGATAAAGTGCTGGGATTCTAGATTTGAATTAGAAGCATTTTGTTTTACAGTGTGAGTGTGACTGAGTTGAAGAATGTGACTGTCTAGCTTGGTTTTTACCGGGCTTACTTGTTTTAAGGTTCCCTGGGCCTGGGTTTTCTCAGGTTTTGAGATTCAGTTGATTCTCAGCTGGCAGTTGTTTTATATTTGCAACTGGAGGTTCTGTTCGTTTGAAAGTTGTTATGGCGTTCGATATTGGAACGTTTGTGACTCTTGCTAGTGTAGAGGACCTACTTTCGTGTAGAAAGGTCGACTTGCTCGAGGTGGTACGACATTATGAAGTCGAGGGGGTGCATAGCAACATGAGAAAAATGGAAATCCTGAATCGTACAGTGGAGTATTTGGTAGAGGAGGAGATTTTGCCTGCCCAGTCATTGCGTAGCATTTCTGCTAGGGTCAATTTCGCTCAAGAGAGTGAGAGTGTAGAGATAAAGTTGAAGGAGTTGGAGGTTGAGAAGGCGAATTAGAACTTGAGAGAGAGAAGGTTTCGCTTGAACGGGCTCAGGCAGGGTACGGACATGAACAGTTTTTACGTGGGGCTGACCATTTTGATGTGACTAAACATGTGAGGATGGTACCATATTTTGATGAGAATGATGTGGATAGATATTTTCTACATTTTGAGCAGGTGGCGGATAGTATGGAGTGGCCTCCAGAGAAATGGCCACACATTCTGTTGCCGTCGAAGCTTGTGGGTATAGCATGCGATGCATATGCTGCGCTGTCGTCTGCTGAGGCACGTCAGTATGCGATAGTGAAACGCGCAATATTGCAGGCATACTCGTTAGTGCCTGAGGCATACAGGCAGAAGTTTCGCAACACTAGGAAGACTGAGACACAGTCGTACAGAGAGTTTGCAAAAAACAAGGAAATCGTATATGACCGTTGGCTGCAGTCAGTGCAAGCAACATCATTTGCAGATGTGCGGGAGGTGATGCTCGTAGAGGAATTTAAGCGCTCGTTGCCTAGCGAGGTTCGGTCACACGTTGAAGAACGAAAGGTAACAACACTGAATCAGGCTGCTACCTTGGCAGAGGAGTATACACTTACCCATCGCACGTACTCAAATAGGTATGTACCACGAGCTAACCATGATTCTAGCACTAGCTCGTGGAATACTAAGATCTTAGGTCTAGTGATGAAGTTAGATCTAATTGAGTCAAGTGAGTCTGATCAGAAGCCTAGAAATAGGGGTCGTGATATTTTCTGCTACTCATGCAGGCAGCCAGGTCATGTGAAATCAAACTGCCCTGATCTGCAGAAAAGCAAACACGAAACGGCAAAACCATTTCCGAATGGACTGGTTGGTCCTCGTGTGAGTAGTGATGTGTGTGATCAGGTAGGAAGTAAGATAAAATCTGCTGATCCAGAGACTATTAAACTGCAGTATGATCCCTTAACATCTGTGGGATATGTATCATTGGTTGGTCACGATGCAGCCAGGAAGGTTCAAATCCTGCGTGATACAGGCGCTTCACAGTCGTTGATTCTAGGCAATGTGTTGCAGTTCAGCGCTGAGTCCAACACTGGTACTAGTGTGTTTCTCCAAGGAGTGGAAGGTGGCTTCATGGAGGTCCCACTGCATTGTGTTGATTTACAGTCATGTCTAGCTGCTGGAAAGGTGAATTTAGGCATCAGACAGTCCCTTCCTATAGATGGTGTGTCCCTTATTTTAGGGAACGATCTTGCTGGAGACAAGGTAACTGCCCCGGTTGTTAGTGCAGTGCCATTAGCGGAGGAACAGACAGCTGCGATTGTTGAAGAGTTTCCTACAGCTTTTCCTCCATGTGTGGTAACCCGTTCAATGGCTCGGAAATCTGCATGTGAGTCTGACAAAAGGTTGTGTGTGTATGAAAGAGGGATAAATCAGGGTGATGTGAGTCTTGAAGATACCCTTTTTTAGAGAACTGGGTACATGTGACACAAGGAACACACCAGAAACAAAACTACAATCACTGGGTACATGTGACCCAAGGAACATACCTGAGACAAGAACACAATCACTGAGTACAGGTTACACACGGAAAACACCTGACATGAAAGCACAATCACAAGACAACGGCACACAGAGTGAGTTGAAAGACTGCATGATGAATGCTAGTTCATTGGTGGAGGCACAGGGAAAAGATTTTGAGTTAAAGACATTAAGAGAGAGTGCACTTTCAGTGGAAGAGTCAACAAAGGAAAGGGAGTGCTTCTACAAGAAAGGAGATGTCTTGATGAGAAAGTGGAAACCGGTTGATGCTACTGGTGAGAAGAGTGTGAGTGATGTAAACTATGTAATCAAAACTCCAGACAGGCGGAAGGAGACGAGGTTGTGTCACATCAACATGATTAAGAAATATGAGGACAAAAGTGAGAGTGTGACTCCTGTTCTGAGTGTAGTGAATAGGGAACTTGATTTGTCACTGGACCTTGAAAAGCCCTACAGCTTGATGGTCGATGCCAGTGACGTGGGTGCAGGAGTGGTGCTTTCGCAGTGCGATGACGAGGGCGTGGAGAAACCTGTCTGCTTCTTCTCGAAAAAGTTCTCCAAGAGTCAGCGAAACTACTCAACCATTGAGAAAGAAACGTTGGCTTTGCTGCTGGCACTCCAACACTTTGATGTGTACGTCAGCAATGGATCTCAACCGTTGGTGGTATGGACGGATCACAATCCACTGACATTCGTCGCAAGAATGAAGAACAAGAACCAGAGGCTGATGAGATGGAGTATCATCTTACAGGAGTATCCGCTGACCATTAAGCACATTCGCGGAAGAGACAATGTGATGGCGGATGCCCTTTCTCGTGTTTGAATAACTTGTTAATACTTCATACTTAGAGGTTATTGAAAACACGGTGATTTTGGAATGTTTGAATAATGAAAGAAAATAAAATGGACTCATTGTGTTTTGGAAACATTTGGACGCTAAAAAATAACAACATGGACAAACATTGAAATTTTTAGTAACCCAAATGGACATTTAATTCACATTAAATCGCTGTGAATGTGAAGCTGAGCTTGCAATGGACTATTAACATTTAAGGAGAAGAAATTGCACCTGAAATTTTAGCTCAGAAAATAAACAAAAAACTGATAATTAATAAGAATACACGATGATGTGTTTAATTGTTGACAGTAAGTGTAAACCTGTCGTACATTTCGTTAAAAAGCCGTATATTATGCATTTATTTCATACACAGTATACTGCTCTTTTGTATGTTTTCCCCCCTACAGGTATTACTTGTTGGACCTGGTGACAGTACATTATGCCTGTTGATTGTGATATATTATGATCTATGTTGTTTGTCAATCATACGTCTAATACTGAAAACATTCTTGGCATGATTGATTACTTAGTGAAAAATGCAAAGTTTTAGAAAGCTTTGGAAAATGAAGTGCATTTTTATTATGATTTTAAGTTTAGTTACATGTATGTAAAACAAAAACAAAAAAGAGAAAGATATGTAAAACATCCAGTCTGAGTCAAAAGAAACTTTGTGATGTAATAATTATAGTTTTGATGTTGATAAATAGGTTCTAGGACTACTACCCCCTGGACAACCACCCCCCGGACAATTACCCCCCGGACAACTACCCCCCTAGGACAATTACCGCCCGGACAACTACCACCCGGACAATTACCCCCCTAGGACAATTACCCCCCAAGACAATTACCCTCCAAGACAATTACCCCCCAAGACAATTACCCCCCAATACAATTACCCCCCAAGACAATTACCCTCCAAGACAATTACCCCCCAAGACAACTACCCCCAAGACAACTACCACCCGGACAACTACCCCCCGGACAACTACCCCCCGGACAACTACCCCCCGGTCAACTACCCCCCGGACAACTACCCCCCGGATGATTACCCCCCGGACAACTACCCCCCCGGATTATTACCCCCCAAGACAACTACCACCCGGACAACTACCCCCCGGACAACTACCCCCCGGACAACTACCCCCCGGACAACTACCCCCCGGATGATTACCCCCCGGACAACTACCCCCCGGATTATTACCTCCCAAGACAACTACCCCCCTGGACAACTACCCCCCGGAATATTACCCCCCAAGACAACTACCCCCCGGATAATTACCCCCCCGGACGATTACCTCCCAGAAAATCTCCCCCGGTCGATAATCCTCCGGACAACTACCCCCCTGGAATATTCCCCCCCAAGACAATTACCCCCTCCCCCCAAAGACAATTACTCCCCAAGACAACCACCCCAAGACAAAATTATGTGATCGCTCAGGCCGGTAGCCTGGATTTTTCAAGGCGGTAGGTTTGGGCTTTGGGGGTGCGTATATTCAAAAACAGGACCAAGACAACTGGTCGAGTCGTGTAAGTGTGTGTGTGGGGGGGGGGGGGAGTGGGTGGGGGGTGGGGGAGGTCTGTCGCTGATTTAGACCACTGTTTTAGTTTTGTAAGCAGGGAGTTGGGTCGTCAATTGTCAAATGGGCCGATTGCAGCTGCCCGAGACCGAGA